>CAUVYM010000841.1:0-30828 GCA_963556165.1 Tipula helvola | reverse complement strand
TAGTGAGCTTTTAAATATAGCAAGATATTACCGTTTCTATGACATTGACATTTCTGTGTCTGTGACGTTTTATTGACATTTTATAACATTTTAATGATTGAAATTTCAACGACATGTTGATCGATACAATATTTGTGAATTGCTTAGCGAGCAACTTCATCCTGTTAAATTTTGTTGCATCGTAAAAATTCACTCTCATCAGTGGCACTATTCTGGTTTTCCCGAGGAATTGCGAATTGGGAATTGTTTCATTGTCAGTTTTTAGTGTATTTTGGTTTTCTTTTTTCCAAAGCATACTAGATTTTGGAGAAACATAGTTCGATTTTATAGCAATTTTGTTTATTTTTCCCTAAAAATTTGACTAGGAATTATTTTTTCCCAAAACATGAACAAAATGCCAATTGCTCAGTATGCTTTGGAAAAAAGAAAACCAATATACACTAAAAACTGACAATAAAACAATTCCCAATTCGCAATTCCCCGGGAAAACCAGAATAGTGCCACAGGTTTTCATAACGCGCCTAAAGAAGTATAACTTCAAAAATAACAACTTTGCTGTAATAGCACACAATTACGATTTTGAGGTTATGTTTTACACAAAACATCCAAATCTGAGCTTTCTAATCGACCATAGCAAAGACAAAAACCATTCTACTAGCGGGTGCTTGCGGTTGGTCGATTGGAAAGCAATTATTAACAGTTGCTTTCCAATCGACCAACCGCAAGCACCCGCTAGTGAACCGCTAGTAGAATGGTTTTGGTCTTCGCTAAATTATCTATAGATAAACCATCTATAAATCCTAGCCAACTACATACCACGAAAATCATCATATTGCACCGATTTTTTACGACAATAGTCATTTCAAATGACTACTACATATCTAGCACAGCTACTGCTCACTTCAAAATATATCGTGACAAGAAAAATCTTTTGAAATTACTTGAGTCGTAAAAAATCAGTATGATGTATGTTTTTCATAGTAGTCGTCTAGGATTTATAGAAGGAATATAAAACTCGCCTGTAATTTGGTGTGACAGAGGATACGACTACGATAATTAGGGTGTTAATATCAAATATGACCTAGCAGAGAATGTTGACGTAACTGCTTGTAGCTCCTCATGAAGAAAAGGTAGAGTAGTTAATCTAGCAAAAACATGAAACAGTAGTGCTTAAAAGTACTTGCAGTAGTCGATTGGAAAGCTATTACTATTATAGTTGACATATTTTGAGTGGTTTCAACGTTATTTTCACCGCTAAAGACACTGAGCGGATTCAGCACAGTGAGGCCTCACTAAAAAAAACAAGTAGATTTCACACATTTTACATGGTAAAAATCAATTTTTCAGTGAAGCCTCACTGTGCTGGATGTGCCCACTATATTTTACTAGGCCCGAATTTATAGTCGTAAATATTACTATTATTATAGCAACGATTTCCGGAAATCATGTCAAAAATTCGATATGAATTACGAATTTGTTGTTTTCGATATGTTATAGCCATGTTTATAGTGAGAGCGTCTCAAAATCTCGGTTTTAAACTCGGTATTTATTTATATTTATTTTAAAATTAAATCACCCATTTTCCAGAATTTATAATTTTTGATTTTCGTTTTAAAGTGAAAATCCCCATTTTCCAAAATTTGTAAAAACCGAGATTTTGTAGCACCAAGATTTTGAAAACCGAGATTTTTTAGCCAACCCGTTTATAGTGATGGATTTTGATCATTATAAACATTGTTACATTATATAACAAATCTAATAGTGAGGTTTATAAATCCGAAAACTGTTACTATAACATGAGTTATAGTTATAGTAACTATCTACTATAAATTCAGGGCTTAGGCCCTTTCCAAAAGTTATACTTATACATACTTATTTAAATAAGTATGTTGGCGAGGTAACTTAAAATAAGTATGCTTCTATCCCTTATAATAAAAAATTCTGAAATGAGAACGAAAATTTTGTTAATTTCATTGCATATACATTGTGATATGCAGTAATTAAGTTTTATAAAAAATTTAATTGAAAATTGTTTAATAATTAAAAATAAAATGCGTTGCTGTTAAAATATAAAATAAGTACCTATGTACTATGTGACCTCAATTCGGATGATTTTACGTACTTATTTAAGCTGACGGCAAATAAGTCAATAAGTATATCTTTCGGAAAGGGCCTTAATGCCACTAAATAATATTGGTAAACACTTCCCACATGAGTGATAAGTTTTTATATGTAACTGGATCATTTTTTTGCTTATATCGTGAAGAAAAACAACAACAAAAACTATCAATCTGAAACCAACATCGAAAGCAAGAACGAAAACAATCCAACATCACAGGCTATTTTCATACTGTCAAATATGAATATTAAAATGTATGCGCTACTAAAAACCAAAGGCCTGTAGCTCTATTGAATCAAAATCTGATAGTATGATAATTTATATAGAGGCATTACTTTTAGAAAAATGAACAACCTTCTACGAGAAGAGAAAATCATACTTCACGCTCAGAAAATTCTCAGGAGAATATTACTTCTAATCCAAAACCTCCTGAAACTACAAATCACTTTGACTTAGACAAACAAATCCAAAAATTACTACAACTTGGCTTAGAGTTTTCCGTTGCTTTACATTCAAACAACAATTTTACTAGAAAAGACATATACACAATACAGGATAGTTTATTAGCATTGATTATAAATCCATTACTTGATATTATTCAGAATTTTGCCAAACAATCACTTGAAGTCAATTCAAAAATTATTTTTAATAAACTTGTCAGCTTAATAAGTAAATATAGAAACCCATTTAGAGATTGTGGTTCTGATTTTGCTCTTTGTAAAAACTTAAAGTTATCAGGTTATATGGATGACATAAATGATTAAGTAATTAGTAACGAAACAGAAACAGTTTATCGACGGGGAGAATCCCAATATAGTGAAAAAGTAGTAAAAGCTTCACTTTTACTTATTCGAGCGCAATTTCGATTACTTTTTTAACAGCAAAACGTTTTAACAGATACTCTAAACCAGCGATTCCCAATTGGTGGGGCGCGCCCCCCTTGGGGGGCGCGTACTATTTTAAATGGGGCGCGATAACAAATAAATTTTTATTCGCTAACCAACTAAAAAAAAATTATAAAATTATAATATTTAATAAAATCATATATTATATCCCAATATGTATTAAAATAATTCAATATCTAATTACGAAAAATATTATTCTAATAATGTGTAGAACTTTACCTTTTGAGCAGAATATTTTATAATCTTGTATTCCAGCTCAACGATCATATATCTGAACTTAATAAATAGTATCAATAGTATCATTTTAGTACTAATTCCCGTAGCGCATCATTTTTGTTAGTTTTTTTTTAAATGGGGCATGCTTATAGTAACAATTATCGCCGCTGTTTTTAAACGCAGCACCCTCGGTACAGGTATTAATGTCAAATGTCATTAGTGTTTTGTATCGAAACTGTATGGAGAATTTAATAACACAAAAGAATTTGTATATTTCAAAATATTTATAAGTCGTTAATCGACGCGTTCGAACTTCGTAGTCACAGTATTGTTAGACTTTTTAAAGACATCAGCAATGACATTGACTTACGAAGTCAGTTAATTGATTTACTAAAGAAAAGTCCTTTGTTTGTAATTCAACTCGACGAATCGACATAGATACTGCAAATTTAGCTAATTGCTTACTTATTTTCAATACAAGTATGAGAATAGTTTCCACCAAGAGATACTATTTTGTCAGCCTCTTGAGGGAAGAACTACTGGAGATGAAATTTTTGTAAAGATAAACGAGTTCTTCACTCAAAATGACACATCATGGAAGAACTGTATTGGAATTTGTACTGATGGTGCCGCTGCCATAACGGGAAAATTTAATGGCCTAATTGCGAGGATAAAATTGCTACCAGACACTCAGCACATAACCTACACACATTGTATGATTCACAGAGAATCATTAGCTGCAAACAAATTAGCTCCTAATCTAACTAAAATTTTAAAGGAATCCGTCAAAACTGTAAATTTCATTAAAAGTCGGACCTTTAAATCGCGTCTATTTTCACAACTCTGTATGAGTATGTCAGCAGAGCATGATAAACTTCTCCTTCATACGGATGTTAGATGGTTATCGCGTAAGAAGGTATTACATCGACTGGTAGAACTTAACGTTAATGTAAGACTTTTCTTGCTCGATGAAAATTCAGAATTGGCAGCGATGTTTTGTAACGAAATATTGGCTTAGTTGTCTTTGTTATTGGAATGATAAATTTCCAAAATTTAATGAACTTAACTTATTACTTCAGGGGCCTGACTAACATGCTCCTGGCTAACAATAAAATAACAGCTTTTATAAATAAAATAAAAATTTGGAAAAACAAAATTAAAGCTAATCTAATTGGTCGAGTTCGAAATTTTCGTTTATTGAGGCGCCATAATCGCTAAATTACCTAAAGGGGGCGCGAAAGAAAACAATTGGGAACCGATGCGTCTAAACAACATAAATAATTTACAAAATAATCAGGATGAATTTTCTAATTTCATCTAAGGTCCTGTTTGAAAAAATAAATGCAATATGTACCCCAGAGTAAAATAGTTATTCCTTATTTTTTATTTGCTGACGACCTTGAAATTAACAATCCACTCGGGTCACATTCTTCAACCCATTCCGATTTGTAATTTCTATTACAACTTTCCATGCCTTTTTGACAAAACCTCTAGTTTAGACAGTGTATATTTAGCATGTGTGATAAAATCTCAAGATCTAAAAAAATTTGGTAATAATAAATGTTTAAAACCCTTAATCGACGAACTAAAAGCATTAGAACAAGATGGTATGAAAAAGGATCATTTCAACAAGTCCATTCGATATTAGGGCTCTTTCTAGGCGATAATCTAGCATTAAACACACTTCTAAGTTTCAATAAATCGATTTCAAGCAATTCATATTGCCGTATTTGGAAGGTAACCAAAAACGTACCGAAAAATTTGTGTGAAGAGCAAACAGATATGATGAGGAATGCTGAAAATTATTATAATGACGTTCTACTTGACAATGCTCAATTAACGGGATCTATCCCACATGTTGGATTATTTTATACAAAAAATGGGTTATTTCACATTAAAGACGCTTAACCTAAGAAAACAAAATTTTGAATATGGTCCAACTGAAATTGGAAATTACTCGACTGAAGTCAAATTAAGCCATTTAAAAAAAACATTTTAAAATGTCTGCACATGAGATGCTTACGTTTATCATGTATGGTAGGTGATTTGGTGCCACCCAATGATGATGTTTGGGAACTACTTGTAGCTTTAATAGACATAATAGATTTAATTTTATCTTTTAAAGTTACGGATTATTTAATTACATCATTAAGAGAAAAGATTAAATTTCACCACAATCAATGTATTAAACTTTTTGAAGATACGCTAAGGCCAAAATTTCATATTCTGACGCATTACACAACAATTCTTAAGCAACGTGTCCACTTCGCAAATTCTGGTGTTTAAAGTTTGTAGCAAAACACAAGCAAATCAAAATATATTCTCATAATATAAGCTTGTGCAGAAATGTTTGTTACACTGTTGCAAAAAAATACCAACTGAAATTTGCAAATCAAATTAAGAATTTCAAAAGTAGTTCCGAACATTTTAAAATCAAAAGCCAAGAGGAAAAGAATAGTAAACTGTAATATATAATAAGATTAGTATTAATCAGCAGAGTTATTACAAATCTTCAATAAAATTGAATATAATGGAGTAATATTCCAAAAAAATTACTATGTGGCTAGAATCACTGATGATTATAATATTTATTGCATATTACATATTCTAAAGTTTCAAGATATTATTGGTCCAGCTATCACAATAATAAAATCCGCGAAAGGGGATGATAAGGTTAAAAGAATGCTTTAATGCACTGACGTAAAAATCTTTAGTTTAACATTAATTCTGATTATACACACTAGATAGGTATAATAGCAAAATAGTGCAATATGTACATATAATACTACTTTACTCTAAACATAATCGATGTTACACCAAATAAATATTCACAAAAAAAAAAACGAAAATTTAAAACAAATTTGAAATGTTCCTAGATTAATTTATCGACGATACACACACTGCCATAAATATTCCTCCTTTATATACTACTCCTATTTTTTATTGGGTGTGTGAATTAATTGTTAGACTTTTTTTATAAAAAAGAAATGTTTATTAAAAGATAACGATACAATATATTTTATCCAATATATTCGCCATCGTTAGCAATGACTTCCTGCCATCTCCTGGGAAGTTTGTGGATTCCTCGTTTGAAGAAGCCTTCAACTTTCCCAGCTATCCAGCCATCGATCCAATTTCGCACTTCTCCGGCGTTTCGGAAGCGTACGTCAGCCAGGCCTATTTGCATTGATCAAAACAAATGATAGTCGGAAGATGCAAGGTCTGGAGAATACGCAGGTTGTTCAAGCCGATCCCAACCGAGTTGCTCTACCTTGTTTTGAGCGGTTTTTGCACGATGTGGTCTGGCATTGTCATCATGAAACAAAATTTTATAGCTTTTGTTCGCTATTGCTGGCCGTTTTTCGTCTAATGCACGTGCCAAGTTGTCCAGTTGGCGTCGCTAGCGATCACCTGTAACCGTTTCATTTGGATTTAATAGCTCATAATACACCACACCTTTCTGGTCCCACCAAATACTCAGCATAACATTATCGCAATGAATATCTCGTTTTGGCTGCGATGATCCTGCTTGGCCTGGATCGAAGTAAGCTGCTTTACGTTTGGGGTTGTCGTAATAGACCCACTTTTCATCGCCAGTAACAATTCGATGCAAAAAACTATGTTTTTTGTACTCAGCAAGATTTTTTTCCATGCTTCAATTCGTGCTCTCAATTGATTTTCGGACAGTTGATGTGGGACCCATCTTCCTAGCTTTCGAATCTTTCCCATTGCGTGCAAACGATGAGAAATGGTTGATCGGTCAATGTTTAGCTGCATTGCAAGTTCTTTTTGCGTTTGACATGCATTTTCATCCAATAATGTTTATAATTCGACATCTTCAAATTTTTTTGGCTGACCTGGCCGTTCTTTGTCTGTCAAGTCAAAATCACCACTTTGGAATTGATGAAACCAATTGAAACAGCTTGCTCTCGATGGAGCTTGATTACCATAAGTATCAGAAAGCAATCGATGAGCTTCAGCGGTAGTTTTCTTGGAATCAAAAAAGAAAAGAAGAACCCCTCGAAAAAACAACTTATCACAATCCATTTTAAATCGATTACAAAAAAATGACGTAATATGAAAAATAACACTTTCTGCTCTGAATTAGATTGACAATTTTGACAGCTACAAAATGCAATTGTAACTGCTTGTCAAACTATACGCAATCTCATGTAGCGACATCTAAATGTCGAGTCTAAGAATTAATTCACACACCCAACCCAATAACAATATATAATTTTTTGAGTACATATACTATTTTGCTATTATACTATCTACGGTTGTAAGTCGGTATTAATTGTATCCTCAGAACTCCCTAAAAGTATTTAATTCAAATTGTCAATCAATACGAAATTTTTCGTTAAACAAAAGCAAAATCTAAAATCTGAAGCCCTCTGAAAATTAAATAAATAAGGAACTAACTTAATCTGATAAGTTTATGTAGATTGATCATACTTACAGATTTGTTCAAATTTTAATTTATTTGTCTCGCGAATTCAAAATGTTTTGTTAGTAATACCAAAGATAATCACATATTAAAGATAATTATTTCAGTACTAAAATATCAGGTAAAAATAGGGTCCCCCCGATGCAATATATAGGGTTCCTTTGATATATACGTAAATATTTTGCATTTAAATTACTTGTAAATATTTAACCTTTAATGTGCCGGTTTCTAATCTACTACATGATATGCAAATGTACCGCTTATAAAGAAATGGGGGGTTTTCTAGTCTTTTTTATTTTTTGTACCGAATGACTCATCTCTAATATACTATGATCTTTGGTAATACTTAGTAGTACTTCCACAGTATAAATACTTGCAACACAATGTCTAGCAATGTTTCAATAAACGAAGATGATTTTACGAGCTATGATCCGTCATCATACTTATTTACCATAACAAATTTTACGGATCCTGGAAATAAAGAAACATCACTGGAAGACTATGCATTAAAATCGCTGTTGGATTATTGGAGTCAAACACATTTATTGGATATTTTAAAAGGTAAGAATAATAAGAAATTAAAAGCACTATACGTGATTGTAACTTAATTTATCAAATTTACAGAAGAGCAAATCACTATTGACATATTAAAAATAATGAAAGTGCATCATATAAAAGAAGTCCTCAAAACTAGCAAAATGGGGGAAATCATAAAATTTGAATACAACTTAGCAACATGGCGGTCAAGCATTGGTTTGCCATTATACGCCAAAGATGTTGAATCATTTGAAAAGACAATCGTAAATTCCATAGAAAATAATTCAGCTAGCATCAGCAGTGACTCAATTCAAATTATTTCGATTGAAAACACCTCAACCGTACCAAGCACACCAACTTATTCCGTTTTGGAAATTCTCGCTTGTAAGAATAAAGGAAAAATTATCCTAGATTATTTTGAAAAAAACAAAAAATTAAAAGAAGTGCACAGACGAATGATTGTTAATATAATAGCACAGCATTATGAGGAAAACGGAGTACATTTAAGTCTTGCAGAGTGTGGACGTTTAGAGGAACAAATCATATGTCCGTTTCCTTGCGAGAAATTGGAATTTTATCGAATTGGCCAATGCCGAAAAATTTATATTAAATATGGCCATTTAAAAAGGCAAACTAATTTGCTTAAAAACAAAATAAGTTTTTTAGTAGAAGATGTCACAAATAACAACAAATTTGGTAAATATCATTGTATAATCTGAATGTTGTAAAACCATAGAAGAATTACTAAAGAAGCATATTTTGTATGAGTCAAAGATACCTAAGAAAATAATTTCAAATATTTTAAATTCGGTTTTTGAAATTTTATGAGACGGAGATAATAATTTCTATTTGCCTCTTTTTATCATTCATGTTTTAAATATACAAAACGAAATGTTTGGAAAATAATTGAAATATCTACAATTCTACAAATACAAATACTAGAAGCCACACCCCTTACAATTTTTGTTAATTTTCTATCATTTAGATTTTGCCTTTGTATAAGCAAAACCAAAATAAAACACAAAATATGAGTCGATTCAGCGTGTATGAATGACGAGACGACTACTCCGTTGACGAATATCGCGAATTTGATTTTTTTTTTTTTGAAATAGAATGAAGTGTTTTTAATTGTTGGCATTTTGCCTTATAATTCCTAAAGAATAATTTGGCAAAAAGTAATTACTCTAAAATTTAAACGAAAATTTAAATTCTGAAAAATGAAGATTTAATAATCTTCCTATTCCAGAATTGTGTGTTGAAATATTCTGCGAAATGGAGACTTTCATTCTAATTTTAGTATTAAATCTCCATTTTCCAGATAATTTTAAATTTTCATTTTCAAGCGAAAATATTTGTATTAATTCCAGCGCGCGGCTCTTAATTGGCCCTATTCCAATAATTTATCTTTTTTTAGATTTAAGAATCACATTTCACAAGTTACAGGCTAATCTGCCATATTCAAATTGTATATTCAGATTGTAAAAATTCGTTCTAGTTTCGAAGATATGCCAATTTTTCTATAATGTACCAAAATCCTACTAAAAACATCGATTTCTACCAAACGGGTTATTTAAACGAAATGAAATTACGACGAATTTTATTTAATTAACTTGTATTATCATAATTATTAGCTTTGAAAACGATTGCGAACAAAAAGTTTTTTCTGCCTCTCCGAAAAGCATGGATAGTAGTACAGTGTGTTTTTTCCAGGGTTGTGGAGTCGGGGAAAAAATACCCGACTCCGACTCCGACTCCGGTAAATATTTACAAGTCGACTCCGACTCCGACTCCTACAGAAGTAACGAAAATTTGTTAGAATAGCTGCAATTAATAGCGAAAATTTGTTGTTTCTTGGTCAGGTTAGATTAAAAATTTCATCACCATTCAAATTCAACAGAAATATAATTACATCTGAAGTGTTCTTTCTCATTTCGCTCTATCGCAAAATAAAATTTAAAACAATATAGAGAGAAAGGAACAAAGTGTCAGAGGATTGCAAACTATGTATTAACGTTAATACATATTTCAGTAGAACATCATCTATTATATATAAAAATGTTAATTCCCTGCGCAATAGTTTTCTATTTCTTTCTATTTTATTGTAACGTTTTCTCATTTCTGTTATAGTTTTTATATATGATACATTCATATACAACAAAATAATTCCTACGCATGCATGAAGTTATAAAACGAATTAGTGTTTATTTTTGTTTTTTGGAGTCGGAGTCGGCTCAATTTTGTCCGATCCGACTCCGACTCCGACTCCTGCAAAAATCGATTAAAACTTGACAAACTCCCGACTCCGACTCCCGACTCCGACTCCGACTCCACAACCCTGGTTTTTTCGATATCCTGATTGCATACATTCGCTCAGTAAAATTAAGATATCTCAAAAACTAGATTGAATATTTACAATCTGTAAATTGCGTATGATAGGCTATACTGTTACCTATCATACACAAAAAGCAGATTGTAAAAATTCGTTCTAGTTTCGAAGATATGCCAATTTTTCTATAATGTACCAAAATCCTACTAAAAACATCGATTTCTACCAAACGGGTTATGTAAACGAAATGAAATTACGACGAATTTTATTTAATTAACTTGTATTATCATAATTATTAGCTTTGAAAACGATTGCGAACAAAAAGTTTTTTCTGCCTCTCCGAAAAGCATGGATAGTAGTACAGTGTGTTTTTTCGATATCCTGATTGCATACATTCGCTCAGTAAAATTAAGATATCTCAAAAACTAGATTGAATATTTACAATCTGTAAATTGCGTATGATAGGCTATACTGTTACCTATCATACACAAAAAGCAGATTGTAAAAATTCGTTCTAGTTTCGAAGATATGCCAATTTTTCTATAATGTACCAAAATCCTACTAAAAACATCGATTTCTACCAAACGGGTTATGTAAACGAAATGAAATTACGACGAATTTTATTTAATTAACTTGTATTATCATAATTATTAGCTTTGAAAACGATTGCGAACAAAAAGTTTTTTCTGCCTCTCCGAAAAGCATGGATAGTAGTACAGTGTGTTTTTTCGATATCCTGATTGCATACATTCGCTCAGTAAAATTAAGATATCTCAAAAACTAGATTGAATATTTACAATCTGTAAATTGCGTATGATAGGCTATACTGTTACCTATCATACACAAAAAGCAGATTGTAAAAATTCGTTCTAGTTTCGAAGATATGCCAATTTTTCTATAATGTACCAAAATCCTACTAAAAACATCGATTTCTACCAAACGGGTTATGTAAACGAAATGAAATTACGACGAATTTTATTTAATTAACTTGTATTATCATAATTATTAGCTTTGAAAACGATTGCGAACAAAAAGTTTTTTCTGCCTCTCCGAAAAGCATGGATAGTAGTACAGTGTGTTTTTTCGATATCCTGATTGCATACATTCGCTCAGTAAAATTAAGATATTTCAAAAACTAGATTGAATATTTACAATCTGTAAATTGCGTATGATAGGCTATACTGTTACCTATCATACACAAAAAGCAGATTGTAAAAATTCGTTCTAGTTTCGAAGATATGCCAATTTTTCTATAATGTACCAAAATCCTACTAAAAACATCGATTTCTACCAAACGGGTTATGTAAACGAAATGAAATTACGACGAATTTTATTTAATTAACTTGTATTATCATAATTATTAGCTTTGAAAACGATTGCGAACAAAAAGTTTTTTCTGCCTCTCCGAAAAGCATGGATAGTAGTACAGTGTGTTTTTTCGATATCCTGATTGCATACATTCGCTCAGTAAAATTAAGATATCTCAAAAACTAGATTGAATATTTACAATCTGTAAATTGCGTATGATAGGCTATACTGTTACCTATCATACACAAAAAGCAGATTGTAAAAATTCGTTCTAGTTTCGAAGATATGCCAATTTTTCTATAATGTACCAAAATCCTACTAAAAACATCGATTTCTACCAAACGGGTTATGTAAACGAAATGAAATTACGACGAATTTTATTTAATTAACTTGTATTATCATAATTATTAGCTTTGAAAACGATTGCGAACAAAAAGTTTTTTCTGCCTCTCCGAAAAGCATGGATAGTAGTACAGTGTGTTTTTTCGATATCCTGATTGCATACATTCGCTCAGTAAAATTAAGATATCTCAAAAACTAGATTGAATATTTACAATCTGTAAATTGCGTATGATAGGCTATACTGTTACCTATCATACACAAAAAGCAGATTGTAAAAATTCGTTCTAGTTTCGAAAATATGCCAATTTTTCTATAATGTACCAAAATCCTACTAAAAACATCGATTTCTACCAAACGGGTTATGTAAACGAAATGAAATTACGACGAATTTTATTTAATTAACTTGTATTATCATAATTATTAGCTTTGAAAACGATTGCGAACAAAAAGTTTTTTCTGCCTCTCCGAAAAGCATGGATAGTAGTACAGTGTGTTTTTTCGATATCCTGATTGCATACATTCGCTCAGTAAAATTAAGATATCTCAAAAACTAGATTGAATATTTACAATCTGTAAATTGCGTATGATAGGCTATACTGTTACCTATCATACACAAAAAGCAGATTGTAAAAATTCGTTCTAGTTTCGAAGATATGCCAATTTTTCTATAATGTACCAAAATCCTACTAAAAACATCGATTTTTACCAAACGGGTTATGTAAACGAAATGAAATTACGACGAATTTTATTTAATTAACTTGTATTATCATAATTATTAGCTTTGAAAACGATTGCGAACAAAAAGTTTTTTCTGCCTCTCCGAAAAGCATGGATAGTAGTACAGTGTGTTTTTTCGATATCCTGATTGCATACATTCGCTCAGTAAAATTAAGATATTTCAAAAACTAGATTGAATATTTACAATCTGTAAATTGCGTATGATAGGCTATACTGTTACCTATCATACACAAAAAGCAGATTGTAAAAATTCGTTCTAGTTTCGAAGATATGCCAATTTTTCTATAATGTACCAAAATCCTACTAAAAACATCGATTTCTACCAAACGGGTTATGTAAACGAAATGAAATTACGACGAATTTTATTTAATTAACTTGTATTATCATAATTATTAGCTTTGAAAACGATTGCGAACAAAAAGTTTTTTCTGCCTCTCCGAAAAGCATGGATAGTAGTACAGTGTGTTTTTTCGATATCCTGATTGCATACATTCGCTCAGTAAAATTAAGATATCTCAAAAACTAGATTGAATATTTACAATCTGTAAATTGCGTATGATAGGCTATACTGTTACCTATCATACACAAAAAGCAGATTGTAAAAATTCGTTCTAGTTTCGAAGATATGCCAATTTTTCTATAATGTACCAAAATCCTACTAAAAACATCGATTTCTACCAAACGGGTTATGTAAACGACATGAAATTACGACGAATTTTATTTAATTAACTTGTATTATCATAATTATTAGCTTTGAAAACGATTGCGAACAAAAAGTTTTTTCTGCCTCTCCGAAAAGCATGGATAGTAGTACAGTGTGTTTTTTCGATATCCTGATTGCATACATTCGCTCAGTAAAATTAAGATATCTCAAAAACTAGATTGAATATTTACAATCTGTAAATTGCGTATGATAGGCTATACTGTTACCTATCATACACAAAAAGCAGATTGTAAAAATTCGTTCTAGTTTCGAAGATATGCCAATTTTTCTATAATGTACCAAAATCCTACTAAAAACATCGATTTCTACCAAACGGGTTATGTAAACGAAATGAAATTACGACGAATTTTATTTAATTAACTTGTATTATCATAATTATTAGCTTTGAAAACGATTGCGAACAAAAAGTTTTTTCTGCCTCTCCGAAAAGCATGGATAGTAGTACAGTGTGTTTTTTCGATATCCTGATTGCATACATTCGCTCAGTAAAATTAAGATATCTCAAAAACTAGATTGAATATTTACAATCTGTAAATTGCGTATGATAGGCTATACTGTTACCTATCATACACAAAAAGCAGATTGTAAAAATTCGTTCTAGTTTCGAAGATATGCCAATTTTTCTATAATGTACCAAAATCCTACTAAAAACATCGATTTTTACCAAACGGGTTATGTAAACGAAATGAAATTACGACGAATTTTATTTAATTAACTTGTATTATCATAATTATTAGCTTTGAAAACGATTGCGAACAAAAAGTTTTTTCTGCCTCTCCGAAAAGCATGGATAGTAGTACAGTGTGTTTTTTCGATATCCTGATTGCATACATTCGCTCAGTAAAATTAAGATATTTCAAAAACTAGATTGAATATTTACAATCTGTAAATTGCGTATGATAGGCTATACTGTTACCTATCATACACAAAAAGCAGATTGTAAAAATTCGTTCTAGTTTCGAAGATATGCCAATTTTTCTATAATGTACCAAAATCCTACTAAAAACATCGATTTCTACCAAACGGGTTATGTAAACGAAATGAAATTACGACGAATTTTATTTAATTAACTTGTATTATCATAATTATTAGCTTTGAAAACGATTGCGAACAAAAAGTTTTTTCTGCCTCTCCGAAAAGCATGGATAGTAGTACAGTGTGTTTTTTCGATATCCTGATTGCATACATTCGCTCAGTAAAATTAAGATATCTCAAAAACTAGATTGAATATTTACAATCTGTAAATTGCGTATGATAGGCTATACTGTTACCTATCATACACAAAAAGCAGATTGTAAAAATTCGTTCTAGTTTCGAAGATATGCCAATTTTTCTATAATGTACCAAAATCCTACTAAAAACATCGATTTCTACCAAACGGGTTATGTAAACGAAATGAAATTACGACGAATTTTATTTAATTAACTTGTATTATCATAATTATTAGCTTTGAAAACGATTGCGAACAAAAAGTTTTTTCTGCCTCTCCGAAAAGCATGGATTGTAGTACAGTGTGTTTTTTCGATATCCTGATTGCATACATTCGCTCAGTAAAATTAAGATATCTCAAAAACTAGATTGAATATTTACAATCTGTAAATTGCGTATGATAGGCTATACTGTTACCTATCATACACAAAAAGCAGATTGTAAAAATTCGTTCTAGTTTCGAAGATATGCCAATTTTTCTATAATGTACCAAAATCCTACTAAAAACATCGATTTCTACCAAACGGGTTATGTAAACGAAATGAAATTACGACGAATTTTATTTAATTAACTTGTATTATCATAATTATTAGCTTTGAAAACGATTGCGAACAAAAAGTTTTTTCTGCCTCTCCGAAAAGCATGGATAGTAGTACAGTGTGTTTTTTCGATATCCTGATTGCATACATTCGCTCAGTAAAATTAAGATATCTCAAAAACTAGATTGAATATTTACAATCTGTAAATTGCGTATGATAGGCTATACTGTTACCTATCATACACAAAAAGCAGATTGTAAAAATTCGTTCTAGTTTCGAAGATATGCCAATTTTTCTATAATGTACCAAAATCCTACTAAAAACATCGATTTCTACCAAACGGATTATGTAAACGAAATGAAATTACGACGAATTTTATTTAATTAACTTGTATTATCATAATTATTAGCTTTGAAAACGATTGCGAACAAAAAGTTTTTTCTGCCTCTCCGAAAAGCATGGATAGTAGTACAGTGTGTTTTTTCGATATCCTGATTGCATACATTCGCTCAGTAAAATTAAGATATCTCAAAAACTAGATTGAATATTTACAATCTGTAAATTGCGTATGATAGGCTATACTGTTACCTATCATACACAAAAAGCAGATTGTAAAAATTCGTTCTAGTTTCGAAGATATGCCAATTTTTCTATAATGTACCAAAATCCTACTAAAAACATCGATTTCTACCAAACGGGTTATGTAAACGAAATGAAATTACGACGAATTTTATTTAATTAACTTGTATTATCATAATTATTAGCTTTGAAAACGATTGCGAACAAAAAGTTTTTTCTGCCTCTCCGAAAAGCATGGATAGTAGTACAGTGTGTTTTTTCGATATCCTGATTGCATACATTCGCTCAGTAAAATTAAGATATTTCAAAAACTAGATTGAATATTTACAATCTGTAAATTGCGTATGATAGGCTATACTGTTACCTATCATACACAAAAAGCAGATTGTAAAAATTCGTTCTAGTTTCGAAGATATGCCAATTTTTCTATAATGTACCAAAATCCTACTAAAAACATCGATTTCTACCAAACGGGTTATGTAAACGAAATGAAATTACGACGAATTTTATTTAATTAACTTGTATTATCATAATTATTAGCTTTGAAAACGATTGCGAACAAAAAGTTTTTTCTGCCTCTCCGAAAAGCATGGATAGTAGTACAGTGTGTTTTTTCGATATCCTGATTGCATACATTCGCTCAGTAAAATTAAGATATCTCAAAAACTAGATTGAATATTTACAATCTGTAAATTGCGTATGATGGCTATACTGTTACCTATCATACACAAAAAGCAGATTGTAAAAATTCGTTCTAGTTTCGAAGATATGCCAATTTTTCTATAATGTACCAAAATCCTACTAAAAACATCGATTTCTACCAAACGGGTTATGTAAACGAAATGAAATTACGACGAATTTTATTTAATTAACTTGTATTATCATAATTATTAGCTTTGAAAACGATTGCGAACAAAAAGTTTTTTCTGCCTCTCCGAAAAGCATGGATAGTAGTACAGTGTGTTTTTTCGATATCCTGATTGCATACATTCGCTCAGTAAAATTAAGATATCTCAAAAACTAGATTGAATATTTACAATCTGTAAATTGCGTATGATAGGCTATACTGTTACCTATCATACACAAAAAGCAGATTGTAAAAATTCGTTCTAGTTTCGAAGATATGCCAATTTTTCTATAATGTACCAAAATCCTACTAAAAACATCGATTTCTACCAAACGGGTTATGTAAACGAAATGAAATTACGACGAATTTTATTTAATTAACTTGTATTATCATAATTATTAGCTTTGAAAACGATTGCGAACAAAAAGTTTTTTCTGCCTCTCCGAAAAGCATGGATAGTAGTACAGTGTGTTTTTTCGATATCCTGATTGCATACATTCGCTCAGTAAAATTAAGATATCTCAAAAACTAGATTGAATATTTACAATCTGTAAATTGCGTATGATAGGCTATACTGTTACCTATCATACACAAAAAGCAGATTGTAAAAATTCGTTCTAGTTTCGAAGATATGCCAATTTTTCTATAATGTACCAAAATCCTACTAAAAACATCGATTTCTACCAAACGGGTTATGTAAACGACATGAAATTACGACGAATTTTATTTAATTAACTTGTATTATCATAATTATTAGCTTTGAAAACGATTGCGAACAAAAAGTTTTTTCTGCCTCTCCGAAAAGCATGGATAGTAGTACAGTGTGTTTTTTCGATATCCTGATTGCATACATTCGCTCAGTAAAATTAAGATATCTCAAAAACTAGATTGAATATTTACAATCTGTAAATTGCGTATGATAGGCTATACTGTTACCTATCATACACAAAAAGCAGATTGTAAAAATTCGTTCTAGTTTCGAAGATATGCCAATTTTTCTATAATGTACCAAAATCCTACTAAAAACATCGATTTCTACCAAACGGATTATGTAAACGAAATGAAATTACGACGAATTTTATTTAATTAACTTGTATTATCATAATTATTAGCTTTGAAAACGATTGCGAACAAAAAGTTTTTTCTGCCTCTCCGAAAAGCATGGATAGTAGTACAGTGTGTTTTTTCGATATCCTGATTGCATACATTCGCTCAGTAAAATTAAGATATCTCAAAAACTAGATTGAATATTTACAATCTGTAAATTGCGTATGATAGGCTATACTGTTACCTATCATACACAAAAAGCAGATTGTAAAAATTCGTTCTAGTTTCGAAGATATGCCAATTTTTCTATAATGTACCAAAATCCTACTAAAAACATCGATTTCTACCAAACGGGTTATGTAAACGAAATGAAATTACGACGAATTTTATTTAATTAACTTGTATTATCATAATTATTAGCTTTGAAAACGATTGCGAACAAAAAGTTTTTTCTGCCTCTCCGAAAAGCATGGATAGTAGTACAGTGTGTTTTTTCGATATCCTGATTGCATACATTCGCTCAGTAAAATTAAGATATCTCAAAAACTAGATTGAATATTTACAATCTGTAAATTGCGTATGATAGGCTATACTGTTACCTATCATACACAAAAAGCAGATTGTAAAAATTCGTTCTAGTTTCGAAGATATGCCAATTTTTCTATAATGTACCAAAATCCTACTAAAAACATCGATTTCTACCAAACGGGTTATGTAAACGAAATGAAATTACGACGAATTTTATTTAATTAACTTGTATTATCATAATTATTAGCTTTGAAAACGATTGCGAACAAAAAGTTTTTTCTGCCTCTCCGAAAAGCATGGATAGTAGTACAGTGTGTTTTTTCGATATCCTGATTGCATACATTCGCTCAGTAAAATTAAGATATTTCAAAAACTAGATTGAATATTTACAATCTGTAAATTGCGTATGATAGGCTATACTGTTACCTATCATACACAAAAAGCAGATTGTAAAAATTCGTTCTAGTTTCGAAGATATGCCAATTTTTCTATAATGTACCAAAATCCTACTAAAAACATCGATTTCTACCAAACGGGTTATGTAAACGAAATGAAATTACGACGAATTTTATTTAATTAACTTGTATTATCATAATTATTAGCTTTGAAAACGATTGCGAACAAAAAGTTTTTTCTGCCTCTCCGAAAAGCATGGATAGTAGTACAGTGTGTTTTTTCGATATCCTGATTGCATACATTCGCTCAGTAAAATTAAGATATCTCAAAAACTAGATTGAATATTTACAATCTGTAAATTGCGTATGATGGCTATACTGTTACCTATCATACACAAAAAGCAGATTGTAAAAATTCGTTCTAGTTTCGAAGATATGCCAATTTTTCTATAATGTACCAAAATCCTACTAAAAACATCGATTTCTACCAAACGGGTTATGTAAACGACATGAAATTACGACGAATTTTATTTAATTAACTTGTATTATCATAATTATTAGCTTTGAAAACGATTGCGAACAAAAAGTTTTTTCTGCCTCTCCGAAAAGCATGGATAGTAGTACAGTGTGTTTTTTCGATATCCTGATTGCATACATTCGCTCAGTAAAATTAAGATATCTCAAAAACTAGATTGAATATTTACAATCTGTAAATTGCGTATGATAGGCTATACTGTTACCTATCATACACAAAAAGCAGATTGTAAAAATTCGTTCTAGTTTCGAAGATATGCCAATTTTTCTATAATGTACCAAAATCCTACTAAAAACATCGATTTCTACCAAACGGGTTATGTAAACGAAATGAAATTAGAATTTTATTTAATTAACTTGTATTATCATAATTATTAGCTTTGAAAACGATTGCGAACAAAAAGTTTTTTCTGCCTCTCCGAAAAGCATGGATAGTAGTACAGTGTGTTTTTTCGATATCCTGATTGCATACATTCGCTCAGTAAAATTAAGATATCTCAAAAACTAGATTGAATATTTACAATCTGTAAATTGCGTATGATAGGCTATACTGTTACCTATCATACACAAAAAGCAGATTGTAAAAATTCGTTCTAGTTTCGAAGATATGCCAATTTTTCTATAATGTACCAAAATCCTACTAAAAACATCGATTTATACCAAACGGGTTATGTAAACGAAATGAAATTACGACGAATTTTATTTAATTAACTTGTATTATCATAATTATTAGCTTTGAAAACGATTGCGAACAAAAAGTTTTTTCTGCCTCTCCGAAAAGCATGGATAGTAGTACAGTGTGTTTTTTCGATATCCTGATTGCATACATTCGCTCAGTAAAATTAAGATATCTCAAAAACTAGATTGAATATTTACAATCTGTAAATTGCGTATGATAGGCTATACTGTTACCTATCATACACAAAAAGCAGATTGTAAAAATTCGTTCTAGTTTCGAAGATATGCCAATTTTTCTATAATGTACCAAAATCCTACTAAAAACATCGATTTCTACCAAACGGGTTATGTAAACGAAATGAAATTACGACGAATTTTATTTAATTAACTTGTATTATCATAATTATTAGCTTTGAAAACGATTGCGAACAAAAAGTTTTTTCTGCCTCTCCGAAAAGCATGGATAGTAGTACAGTGTGTTTTTTCGATATCCTGATTGCATACATTCGCTCAGTAAAATTAAGATATCTCAAAAACTAGATTGAATATTTACAATCTGTAAATTGCGTATGATAGGCTATACTGTTACCTATCATACACAAAAAGCAGATTGTAAAAATTCGTTCTAGTTTCGAAGATATGCCAATTTTTCTATAATGTACCAAAATCCTACTAAAAACATCGATTTCTACCAAACGGGTTATGTAAACGAAATGAAATTACGACGAATTTTATTTAATTAACTTGTATTATCATAATTATTAGCTTTGAAAACGATTGCGAACAAAAAGTTTTTTCTGCCTCTCCGAAAAGCATGGATAGTAGTACAGTGTGTTTTTTCGATATCCTGATTGCATACATTCGCTCAGTAAAATTAAGATATCTCAAAAACTAGATTGAATATTTACAATCTGTAAATTGCGTATGATAGGCTATACTGTTACCTATCATACACAAAAAGCAGATTGTAAAAATTCGTTCTAGTTTCGAAGATATGCCAATTTTTCTATAATGTACCAAAATCCTACTAAAAACATCGATTTCTACCAAACGGGTTATGTAAACGAAATGAAATTACGACGAATTTTATTTAATTAACTTGTATTATCATAATTATTAGCTTTGAAAACGATTGCGAACAAAAAGTTTTTTCTGCCTCTCCGAAAAGCATGGATAGTAGTACAGTGTGTTTTTTCGATATCCTGATTGCATACATTCGCTCAGTAAAATTAAGATATCTCAAAAACTAGATTGAATATTTACAATCTGTAAATTGCGTATGATAGGCTATACTGTTACCTATCATACACAAAAAGCAGATTGTAAAAATTCGTTCTAGTTTCGAAGATATGCCAATTTTTCTATAATGTACCAAAATCCTACTAAAAACATCGATTTCTACCAAACGGGTTATGTAAACGAAATGAAATTACGACGAATTTTATTTAATTAACTTGTATTATCATAATTATTAGCTTTGAAAACGATTGCGAACAAAAAGTTTTTTCTGCCTCTCCGAAAAGCATGGATAGTAGTACAGTGTGTTTTTTCGATATCCTGATTGCATACATTCGCTCAGTAAAATTAAGATATCTCAAAAACTAGATTGAATATTTACAATCTGTAAATTGCGTATGATAGGCTATACTGTTACCTATCATACACAAAAAGCAGATTGTAAAAATTCGTTCTAGTTTCGAAGATATGCCAATTTTTCTATAATGTACCAAAATCCTACTAAAAACATCGATTTCTACCAAACGGGTTATGTAAACGAAATGAAATTACGACGAATTTTATTTAATTAACTTGTATTATCATAATTATTAGCTTTGAAAACGATTGCGAACAAAAAGTTTTTTCTGCCTCTCCGAAAAGCATGGATGTGTGTTTTGGATGTGTACAGTGTGTTTTTTCGATATCCTGATTGCATACATTCGCTCAGTAAAATTAAGATATCTCAAAAATTAGATTGAATATTTACAATCTGTAAATTGCGTATGATAGGCTATACTGTTACCTATCATACACAAAAAGCAGATTGTAAAAATTCGTTCTAGTTTCGAAGATATGCCAATTTTTCTATAATGTACCAAAATCCTACTAAAAACATCGATTTCTACCAAACGGGTTATGTAAACGAAATGAAATTACGACGAATTTTATTTAATTAACTTGTATTATCATAATTATTAGTTTTGAAAACGATTGCGAACAAAAAGTTTTTTCTGCCTCTCCGAAAAGCATGGATAGTAGTACAGTGTGTTTTTTCGATATCCTGATTGCATACATTCGCTCAGTAAAATTAAGATATCTCAAAAACTAGATTGAATATTTACAATCTGTAAATTGCGTATGATAGGCTATACTGTTACCTATCATACACAAAAAGCAGATTGTAAAAATTCGTTCTAGTTTCGAAGATATGCCAATTTTTCTATAATGTACCAAAATCCTACTAAAAACATCGATTTCTACCAAACGGGTTATGTAAACGAAATGAAATTACGACGAATTTTATTTAATTAACTTGTATTATCATAATTATTAGCTTTGAAAACGATTGCGAACAAAAAGTTTTTTCTGCCTCTCCGAAAAGCATGGATAGTAGTACAGTGTGTTTTTTCGATATCCTGATTGCATACATTCGCTCAGTAAAATTAAGATATCTCAAAAACTAGATTGAATATTTACAATCTGTAAATTGCGTATGATAGGCTATACTGTTACCTATCATACACAAAAAGCAGATTGTAAAAATTCGTTCTAGTTTCGAAGATATGCCAATTTTTCTATAATGTACCAAAATCCTACTAAAAACATCGATTTCTACCAAACGGGTTATGTAAACGAAATGAAATTACGACGAATTTTATTTAATTAACTTGTATTATCATAATTATTAGCTTTGAAAACGATTGCGAACAAAAAGTTTTTTCTGCCTCTCCGAAAAGCATGGATAGTAGTACAGTGTGTTTTTTCGATATCCTGATTGCATACATTCGCTCAGTAAAATTAAGATATCTCAAAAACTAGATTGAATATTTACAATCTGTAAATTGCGTATGATAGGCTATACTGTTACCTATCATACACAAAAAGCAGATTGTAAAAATTCGTTCTAGTTTCGAAGATATGCCAATTTTTCTATAATGTACCAAAATCCTACTAAAAACATCGATTTCTACCAAACGGGTTATGTAAACGAAATGAAATTACGACGAATTTTATTTAATTAACTTGTATTATCATAATTATTAGCTTTGAAAACGATTGCGAACAAAAAGTTTTTTCTGCCTCTCCGAAAAGCATGGATAGTAGTACAGTGTGTTTTTTCGATATCCTGATTGCATACATTCGCTCAGTAAAATTAAGATATCTCAAAAACTAGATTGAATATTTACAATCTGTAAATTGCGTATGATAGGCTATACTGTTACCTATCATACACAAAAAGCAGATTGTAAAAATTCGTTCTAGTTTCGAAGATATGCCAATTTTTCTATAATGTACCAAAATCCTACTAAAAACATCGATTTCTACCAAACGGGTTATGTAAACGAAATGAAATTACGACGAATTTTATTTAATTAACTTGTATTATCATAATTATTAGCTTTGAAAACGATTGCGAACAAAAAGTTTTTTCTGCCTCTCCGAAAAGCATGGATAGTAGTACAGTGTGTTTTTTCGATATCCTGATTGCATACATTCGCTCAGTAAAATTAAGATATCTCAAAAACTAGATTGAATATTTACAATCTGTAAATTGCGTATGATAGGCTATACTGTTACCTATCATACACAAAAAGCAGATTGTAAAAATTCGTTCTAGTTTCGAAGATATGCCAATTTTTCTATAATGTACCAAAATCCTACTAAAAACATCGATTTCTACCAAACGGGTTATGTAAACGAAATGAAATTACGACGAATTTTATTTAATTAACTTGTATTATCATAATTATTAGCTTTGAAAACGATTGCGAACAAAAAGTTTTTTCTGCCTCTCCGAAAAGCATGGATAGTAGTACAGTGTGTTTTTTCGATATCCTGATTGCATACATTCGCTCAGTAAAATTAAGATATCTCAAAAACTAGATTGAATATTTACAATCTGTAAATTGCGTATGATAGGCTATACTGTTACCTATCATACACAAAAAGCAGATTGTAAAAATTCGTTCTAGTTTCGAAGATATGCCAATTTTTCTATAATGTACCAAAATCCTACTAAAAACATCGATTTCTACCAAACGGGTTATGTAAACGAAATGAAATTACGACGAATTTTATTTAATTAACTTGTATTATCATAATTATTAGCTTTGAAAACGATTGCGAACAAAAAGTTTTTTCTGCCTCTCCGAAAAGCATGGATAGTAAGTACAGTGTGTTTTTTCGATATCCTGATTGCATACATTCGCTCAGTAAAATTAAGATATCTCAAAAACTAGATTGAATATTTACAATCTGTAAATTGCGTATGATAGGCTATACTGTTACCTATCATACACAAAAAGCAGATTGTAAAAATTCGTTCTAGTTTCGAAGATATGCCAATTTTTCTATAATGTACCAAAATCCTACTAAAAACATCGATTTCTACCAAACGGGTTATGTAAACGAAATGAAATTACGACGAATTTTATTTAATTAACTTGTATTATCATAATTATTAGCTTTGAAAACGATTGCGAACAAAAAGTTTTTTCTGCCTCTCCGAAAAGCATGGATAGTAGTACAGTGTGTTTTTTCGATATCCTGATTGCATACATTCGCTCAGTAAAATTAAGATATCTCAAAAACTAGATTGAATATTTACAATCTGTAAATTGCGTATGATAGGCTATACTGTTACCTATCATACACAAAAAGCAGATTGTAAAAATTCGTTCTAGTTTCGAAGATATGCCAATTTTTCTATAATGTACCAAAATCCTACTAAAAACATCGATTTCTACCAAACGGGTTATGTAAACGAAATGAAATTACGACGAATTTTATTTAATTAACTTGTATTATCATAATTATTAGCTTTGAAAACGATTGCGAACAAAAAGTTTTTTCTGCCTCTCCGAAAAGCATGGATAGTAGTACAGTGTGTTTTTTCGATATCCTGATTGCATACATTCGCTCAGTAAAATTAAGATATCTCAAAAACTAGATTGAATATTTACAATCTGTAAATTGCGTATGATAGGCTATACTGTTACCTATCATACACAAAAAGCAGATTGTAAAAATTCGTTCTAGTTTCGAAGATATGCCAATTTTTCTATAATGTACCAAAATCCTACTAAAAACATCGATTTCTACCAAACGGGTTATGTAAACGAAATGAAATTACGACGAATTTTATTTAATTAACTTGTATTATCATAATTATTAGCTTTGAAAACGATTGCGAACAAAAAGTTTTTTCTGCCTCTCCGAAAAGCATGGATACTAGTACAGTGTGTTTTTTCGATATCCTGATTGCATACATTCGCTCAGTAAAATTAAGATATCTCAAAAACTAGTTTGAATATTTACAATCTGTAAATTGCGTATGATAGGCTGTATGATACTGTTACCTATCATACACAAAAAGCAGATTGTAAAAATTCGTTCTAGTTTCGAAGATATGCCAATTTTTCTATAATGTACCAAAATCCTACTAAAAACATCGATTTCTACCAAACGGGTTATGTAAACGAAATGAAATTACGACGAATTTTATTTAATTAACTTGTATTATCATAATTATTAGCTTTGAAAACGATTGCGAACAAAAAGTTTTTTCTGCCTCTCCGAAAAGCATGGATAGTAGTACAGTGTGTTTTTTCGATATCCTGATTGCATACATTCGCTCAGTAAAATTAAGATATCTCAAAAACTAGATTGAATATTTACAATCTGTAAATTGCGTATGATAGGCTATACTGTTACCTATCATACACAAAAAGCAGATTGTAAAAATTCGTTCTAGTTTCGAAGATATGCCAATTTTTCTATAATGTACCAAAATCCTACTAAAAACATCGATTTCTACCAAACGGGTTATGTAAACGAAATGAAATTACGACGAATTTTATTTAATTAACTTGTATTATCATAATTATTAGCTTTGAAAACGATTGCGAACAAAAAGTTTTTTCTGCCTCTCCGAAAAGCATGGATAGTAGTACAGTGTGTTTTTTCGATATCCTGATTGCATACATTCGCTCAGTAAAATTAAGATATCTCAAAAACTAGATTGAATATTTACAATCTGTAAATTGCGTATGATAGGCTATACTGTTACCTATCATACACAAAAAGCAGATTGTAAAAATTCGTTCTAGTTTCGAAGATATGCCAATTTTTCTATAATGTACCAAAATCCTACTAAAAACATCGATTTCTACCAAACGGGTTATGTAAACGAAATGAAATTACGACGAATTTTATTTAATTAACTTGTATTATCATAATTATTAGCTTTGAAAACGATTGCGAACAAAAAGTTTTTTCTGCCTCTCCGAAAAGCATGGATGTGTGTTTTGGATGTGTACAGTGTGTTTTTTCGATATCCTGATTGCATACATTCGCTCAGTAAAATTAAGATATCTCAAAAATTAGATTGAATATTTACAATCTGTAAATTGCGTATGATAGGCTATACTGTTACCTATCATACACAAAAAGCAGATTGTAAAAATTCGTTCTAGTTTCGAAGATATGCCAATTTTTCTATAATGTACCAAAATCCTACTAAAAACATCGATTTCTACCAAACGGGTTATGTAAACGAAATGAAATTACGACGAATTTTATTTAATTAACTTGTATTATCATAATTATTAGTTTTGAAAACGATTGCGAACAAAAAGTTTTTTCTGCCTCTCCGAAAAGCATGGATAGTAGTACAGTGTGTTTTTTCGATATCCTGATTGCATACATTCGCTCAGTAAAATTAAGATATCTCAAAAACTAGATTGAATATTTACAATCTGTAAATTGCGTATGATAGGCTATACTGTTACCTATCATACACAAAAAGCAGATTGTAAAAATTCGTTCTAGTTTCGAAGATATGCCAATTTTTCTATAATGTACCAAAATCCTACTAAAAACATCGATTTCTACCAAACGGGTTATGTAAACGAAATGAAATTACGACGAATTTTATTTAATTAACTTGTATTATCATAATTATTAGCTTTGAAAACGATTGCGAACAAAAAGTTTTTTCTGCCTCTCCGAAAAGCATGGATAGTAGTACAGTGTGTTTTTTCGATATCCTGATTGCATACATTCGCTCAGTAAAATTAAGATATCTCAAAAACTAGATTGAATATTTACAATCTGTAAATTGCGTATGATAGGCTATACTGTTACCTATCATACACAAAAAGCAGATTGTAAAAATTCGTTCTAGTTTCGAAGATATGCCAATTTTTCTATAATGTACCAAAATCCTACTAAAAACATCGATTTCTACCAAACGGGTTATGTAAACGAAATGAAATTACGACGAATTTTATTTAATTAACTTGTATTATCATAATTATTAGCTTTGAAAACGATTGCGAACAAAAAGTTTTTTCTGCCTCTCCGAAAAGCATGGATAGTAGTACAGTGTGTTTTTTCGATATCCTGATTGCATACATTCGCTCAGTAAAATTAAGATATCTCAAAAACTAGATTGAATATTTACAATCTGTAAATTGCGTATGATAGGCTATACTGTTACCTATCATACACAAAAAGCAGATTGTAAAAATTCGTTCTAGTTTCGAAGATATGCCAATTTTTCTATAATGTACCAAAATCCTACTAAAAACATCGATTTCTACCAAACGGGTTATGTAAACGAAATGAAATTACGACGAATTTTATTTAATTAACTTGTATTATCATAATTATTAGCTTTGAAAACGATTGCGAACAAAAAGTTTTTTCTGCCTCTCCGAAAAGCATGGATAGTAGTACAGTGTGTTTTTTCGATATCCTGATTGCATACATTCGCTCAGTAAAATTAAGATATCTCAAAAACTAGATTGAATATTTACAATCTGTAAATTGCGTATGATAGGCTATACTGTTACCTATCATACACAAAAAGCAGATTGTAAAAATTCGTTCTAGTTTCGAAGATATGCCAATTTTTCTATAATGTACCAAAATCCTACTAAAAACATCGATTTCTACCAAACGGGTTATGTAAACGAAATGAAATTACGACGAATTTTATTTAATTAACTTGTATTATCATAATTATTAGCTTTGAAAACGATTGCGAACAAAAAGTTTTTTCTGCCTCTCCGAAAAGCATGGATAGTAGTACAGTGTGTTTTTTCGATATCCTGATTGCATACATTCGCTCAGTAAAATTAAGATATCTCAAAAACTAGATTGAATATTTACAATCTGTAAATTGCGTATGATAGGCTATACTGTTACCTATCATACACAAAAAGCAGATTGTAAAAATTCGTTCTAGTTTCGAAGATATGCCAATTTTTCTATAATGTACCAAAATCCTACTAAAAACATCGATTTCTACCAAACGGGTTATGTAAACGAAATGAAATTACGACGAATTTTATTTAATTAACTTGTATTATCATAATTATTAGCTTTGAAAACGATTGCGAACAAAAAGTTTTTTCTGCCTCTCCGAAAAGCATGGATAGTAGTACAGTGTGTTTTTTCGATATCCTGATTGCATACATTCGCTCAGTAAAATTAAGATATCTCAAAAACTAGATTGAATATTTACAATCTGTAAATTGCGTATGATAGGCTATACTGTTACCTATCATACACAAAAAGCAGATTGTAAAAATTCGTTCTAGTTTCGAAGATATGCCAATTTTTCTATAATGTACCAAAATCCTACTAAAAACATCGATTTCTACCAAACGGGTTATGTAAACGAAATGAAATTACGACGAATTTTATTTAATTAACTTGTATTATCATAATTATTAGCTTTGAAAACGATTGCGAACAAAAAGTTTTTTCTGCCTCTCCGAAAAGCATGGATAGTAGTACAGTGTGTTTTTTCGATATCCTGATTGCATACATTCGCTCAGTAAAATTAAGATATCTCAAAAACTAGATTGAATATTTACAATCTGTAAATTGCGTATGATAGGCTATACTGTTACCTATCATACACAAAAAGCAGATTGTAAAAATTCGTTCTAGTTTCGAAGATATGCCAATTTTTCTATAATGTACCAAAATCCTACTAAAAACATCGATTTCTACCAAACGGGTTATGTAAACGAAATGAAATTACGACGAATTTTATTTAATTAACTTGTATTATCATAATTATTAGCTTTGAAAACGATTGCGAACAAAAAGTTTTTTCTGCCTCTCCGAAAAGCATGGATAGTAGTACAGTGTGTTTTTTCGATATCCTGATTGCATACATTCGCTCAGTAAAATTAAGATATCTCAAAAACTAGATTGAATATTTACAATCTGTAAATTGCGTATGATAGGCTATACTGTTACCTATCATACACAAAAAGCAGATTGTAAAAATTCGTTCTAGTTTCGAAGATATGCCAATTTTTCTATAATGTACCAAAATCCTACTAAAAACATCGATTTCTACCAAACGGGTTATGTAAACGAAATGAAATTACGACGAATTTTATTTAATTAACTTGTATTATCATAATTATTAGCTTTGAAAACGATTGCGAACAAAAAGTTTTTTCTGCCTCTCCGAAAAGCATGGATAGTAGTACAGTGTGTTTTTTCGATATCCTGATTGCATACATTCGCTCAGTAAAATTAAGATATCTCAAAAACTAGATTGAATATTTACAATCTGTAAATTGCGTATGATAGGCTATACTGTTACCTATCATACACAAAAAGCAGATTGTAAAAATTCGTTCTAGTTTCGAAGATATGCCAATTTTTCTATAATGTACCAAAATCCTACTAAAAACATCGATTTCTACCAAACGGGTTATGTAAACGAAATGAAATTACGACGAATTTTATTTAATTAACTTGTATTATCATAATTATTAGCTTTGAAAACGATTGCGAACAAAAAGTTTTTTCTGCCTCTCCGAAAAGCATGGATAGTAGTACAGTGTGTTTTTTCGATATCCTGATTGCATACATTCGCTCAGTAAAATTAAGATATCTCAAAAACTAGATTGAATATTTACAATCTGTAAATTGCGTATGATAGGCTATACTGTTACCTATCATACACAAAAAGCAGATTGTAAAAATTCGTTCTAGTTTCGAAGATATGCCAATTTTTCTATAATGTACCAAAATCCTACTAAAAACATCGATTTCTACCAAACGGGTTATGTAAACGAAATGAAATTACGACGAATTTTATTTAATTAACTTGTATTATCATAATTATTAGCTTTGAAAACGATTGCGAACAAAAAGTTTTTTCTGCCTCTCCGAAAAGCATGGATAGTAGTACAGTGTGTTTTTTCGATATCCTGATTGCATACATTCGCTCAGTAAAATTAAGATATCTCAAAAACTAGATTGAATATTTACAATCTGTAAATTGCGTATGATAGGCTATACTGTTACCTATCATACACAAAAAGCAGATTGTAAAAATTCGTTCTAGTTTCGAAGATATGCCAATTTTTCTATAATGTACCAAAATCCTACTAAAAACATCGATTTATACCAAACGGGTTATGTAAACGAAATGAAATTACGACGAATTTTATTTAATTAACTTGTATTATCATAATTATTAGCTTTGAAAACGATTGCGAACAAAAAGTTTTTTCTGCCTCTCCGAAAAGCATGGATAGTAGTACAGTGTGTTTTTTCG
>CAUVYM010000840.1:0-25075 GCA_963556165.1 Tipula helvola | reverse complement strand
GCAAATTCATTTGTTGCATGCATATGTATTCGCCATTGTTAGAATCTTATTCGAGCATTATATAAAATATACGAAACGAACTTCTAAGTCTAAATATCACGATTAAATTTTTTATTTTTTTTTTTTTTTTTTGGGGAGTTCAATGAATTTATTAGTGCAAGGACCTTGAGTTGTAGCACCGCGCTAATATACTGAAATAAATAATAAAAATATTTTGTTTTATGACGCATTATGCAATGCAAAATTGGGAATATTTTTTTTTATTAATTTTTTCGCCCCGGGTTAATACATATATTGAAGTGCAAATACATGGACAAAGAAATTCGTCTAAATCTTTTATTTGTTCTGTGGGTTGCTGCATAAAACATGCGTGTACGCAAATATACTGTAATAGTACTTTCGCGAGGTATTATTTTAAACAAAACGCTTAACTATTAAACTATCAATCATATATAATGTTACGTACTTTACACACATACCTCACCCACATGACCTAGCATTAATATTTTTTTTTTGTGTTAAATAATTTTTGACAGTGCATTTATAATAAATTAATGAATAATAATTTGACTGTATATCGTTTTGAAGTCATACATTTTACGAGTTCATTACACTTTTTATAATTGTATAGTATATGAAATAATTTTTTTTTTTTTTTGCAAATAGCTACATATACAAGTACATTGCGCGCGCCTTCCTACTTTACTTAAATTCGAAATTCTTGGTTTGTTGTTGTTCTTATTTTTAACTACAAATATATGTATATGACTTAAAGAAAAGTAATTTTGACTTCTCTCGTCTTATAGATTGCTTTATTATTAATATTTTATATTTGAGCATTTAGAAAAAGATCTAATCATCCACACTCTATCTCGAATTGTGCTGAAATCTTACATAGTTCGCTGTTAATATGTTGTATTTGTAATAATGTATGCAGGGATGTTGAGATAGAATAGAATGTGCAAATCCTCATTTACACCCGCGTGTGTTGCATCAACAATTTTTTTGTTTTTTTTTTTTCAATTTATTTTATTACGCCTGAGACTGCGCTCATCTAGCAATTTTTCTTTCAAATACAAATTTTTATATATCTAGTAAAATTCACGTTTGTTGGGGTGTAACCCACTGGTTAGTCCCATAATTAATTAAACCTATTTACTAATTTTAGTTTGGTAAGTTCACTAGGTCAAGTGGCCTCGTTCTTTGGAGTCTTCTTTCAACGACAGGGTTATCTATCATATGGCGAATATAAGGGTTTCCATGATCCTAGAGCCATATTTCGTGTTTTGCGGCATGCATTTTTATTTCCTCTTTGATGTATTCCATCCGTAGGTCCCTGTGAAGGTCTTCATTTCTTGCGTACCACGGAGCATTGACGATGCTACGAAGAACCTTGGTTTGAAACGTCTGTATCATTTTCGCGTTTGTTTGCTTGGTACATCCCCAGAGTTGTATACCGTAGGTCCATATCGGCTTCAAAATTTGTCGATATAGCAGCAGCTTATTGTGAATTGTAAGCTCAGAGCCTCTACCTATGAGCCAATACATTTTTCTGAACTTTATATTAAGTTCTTCTTTTTCTTTTTGACATGCTCTCTCCACTTGAGCTTGGCATCGAGGGTCATGCCAAGGTATTTAGCTGTATTTGCATATGGCACGAGTCGCGAGTTAATTTCTATAGGTAGGTGGTAAGCCTTTTGATAGGTAAAGTTAATATGCGTGGATTTTGTCTCATTAAGTTTGATTCGCCAACGCTTTGTCCAGTTACAAACCGCATTGGTCATCCTCTGGAGTTTGCTCGTTGCATCAGCGACATTATTTCCAACTGCCATAATTGCTGTTCATCTGCAAAGGTGGCTATGGTTCCTTCATTTGTGGTTGGTATGTCCCTTGTATATAGTAAATACAGGATTGGTCCTAAGACACTCCCCTGCGGGACACCGGGAGAGATTTTCTTTAGCTCAGAGTATTCATCCTCATATTTCACTCGAAAGTGTCTATTCGATAAATAAGATCTTAGTATGGCATAGAATTGTCTCGGTAGATCTCTATGCAGTTTGTATTCCAGACCACTGTGCCAGAATTTATCGAATGCTTGCGCGACGTCCAGGAATATGCTTGAGCATACTTTTTTACGTTCTAACGTTCTTTCAATTATGTTGGTGATTCTATGGACCTGTTCAATTGTAGAATGCTTTTCTCTGAATCCAAATTGATGTGGAGGAATTAGTTGTTGGTTCTCAATTATTGGTTTAAGTCTCCTTAGTAATAATTTTTCAAAGAGTTTTGACATAATTAGCAGCAGAGAAATTGGCCTGTATGATTTTTTATCGTTAGGTGGTTTGTCAGGTTTTGGTATCATGATTACTTCTGCTACTTTCCATTGATGCGGAATATATTTTAATCGAAAGGTCGCATTGATTATGTGTAGTAGCTTCCGAAATCCTTTGTCGGGTAGAGCTTTGATAATTTGGCAAGTAATCAAGTCATACCCTGGGGCTTTTTTAACATTCATGTTACTTTTCACTTCTTCTTTTAATTATTTGAGAGTTACTGGCCGTATTTCAAACTCATCCAGCTTGTGAATAGATATTATATTTTCATTGGCAGTTTGTCTTGGTAGTGGTTGGAAGGTTTCCTGGAGATACTCCGCAAATAGATCAGCCTTCTCTTTGTGACCTCTTGCCCAGGTTCCATCATCATTTTTAAGTGGAGTCACTTGCATTTTGGGTCTTTTGAGTCCCTTCGTCGCCTTCCACAGTGAGTAATCAGAATTTTTTCCATCAGTTAGGCTAACTAGATATCTGTTGATTGATTCATTTTTAACATCTTTAAGAAGGGATTTAAGACTGTTACATAAATTGTTAAGAATTGTTTTGTTCTCCGGTGTTCGATTAATTTGCCAGGTTTTACGAGCTCGTCGTTTTTATCTTACCAACTCTCTAACTTCCATTGGGTAGGATATGTTAAGCGTCTTCTTATTTTGCAAAATGGCAGTGCTTGCCAATGCAGCATAGTGAATTATTTCATTGAGTTGATCCAATTCGTCTTCCAACTGTCGAGAATTTCTTATCGGTAGGTACCTGGAGATTGATTTTGTCCTCCATTATTTCACGAAATAGATCCCAGTTTGTTTTTGAATTTGTTAATCTGGGTGCACTTTCTCTTTGAATTACAGTTTCACTGACTGTTATGATAACCGGTGAGTGATCCGATACTAGAGAATTACTGTTTTCAATGTGAATATAGTTCTGAGATATACCTGTTGCTACAGAAAAGTCGATTAGGTCCGGTATCTTAGCTATGTTGGGGAACCACCAGAATAAAATTCACATTTTGATGTCTGCCCTGCTTGAAATAATTCTTTACCCTTTGACGTCGTAAGTCTAGATCCCCAATAGGTGTTTTTTGCATTAAAGTCTCCTCCAATAATAAAATCACGTCCTAGCGATTTAAATAGTTTAATGTAGTCCTCCCTTTTCAAGTTATGCCGGAGAGGACAGTATATTGCGGAGACAGTAAGCTGTCTGTGTTTAATGCGAATCCTAACATTGGTGACTTGCATTGTTTCTTCTTCGATTTCTGTTTCTACATGCTGTTTTATATTTTCTTTTATTAGTAATGCTGAACCACCTCTTGCTCTTTCCGCTGGATGAATGGACTGATATAAGTTATAACCCCGGATTTTAACAAACGAAGATTTAACAAAATGGCTTTCGGATATTAGAAAAATGTCGATTTTTTCTGTATTTAAAAATATTTCCATTTCTGGAGTATGTTGCATAAGTCCATTCGCATTCCAGATTGCTATTCTGAAAGTTGTGTTCTTACTTAACATTTTTTATCGGATTGCGTTGTGGGAGTTGCATTTTCTTCAGTTGATCAAATATCATGATATTCAGGTTACTTTGGTCATCTAGCCGCTTTGTAATAGCTTCGATGCTGTTCATAATGTTTTCCATAATTCGATTATTTTCAAAGCCCATATATTTGGTTGAACCCGAGCCTTTCACTACCTGAGCAAATGTTCTTCTTTGCCCTGCGCTGCTTGGTTGTGGATTTTGATCCATCTGATTTGATGGTTGAATCCTTCGAATTTCATGATTTTGCGATTGATTTTGTGATTTATCTCTTAATTTTTGTAGGTATTTAGCAACCTCACAGCCCCGATAATTGGCCGGATATTGGCCTTTACAATTTATACACTTAGTTGGTACATCTCTCCCTATTGTACATGCCTGGATAAAATGTTTACCTGAACATTTTACACATCTCGGATCCCGGCTGCAATATTTTTGGGTGTGATTAAATCCCTGACATTTCTTGCATTGGGGTATGCGTGTAGTGGTTCTCCTCATTGGTTCAATTTTTACCTTCATGTGAAGAATTGCTTTTATACGATAAATATTTTGAACATTCTCTGAATTATCCAATACTAGCATAAAAAGAGGGTGTCCCCTTTTATTGAAAGTTGGGTTTCCTTCTTGGTTTTTTATTCTCTCTTTTTTAATCATATTCACTGCATCTAGTATTTTAAGGCCTTTTTTTTAAGTCTTCCATTATTTCTTCGCTTGAGCAAGTGTGATGCAAACCTCTTGCCATAACTTTTATCGGTCGAGCCTCTTTGTCCTCATAGGTAAACCACTGATATTTTTCAGCATTCAGCTTCATAGATAATGTTCTATAGGTTTCTGAGTCCAGAGTATTAATTTTCCAAACGTCATTGTTTAGCGCTGTTACCTTATATTCTTTGTCAATAACCGATTTCATCAGTGACTGAATTTTTGGGTAACTGGTTATACTCCCACGATATTTATTGGTGGGGGTGGTTTTTCTTTCGGTTGCACCAGTTTTGGTGCAAATTCCTTGGTAGATTTACTACCTTTCGGTTGATTGACCTCGGGTTGGACAACTTCCGGTTCGGTACTTGTAGTTCCGCTAACATTTAGTTGTTCAACCTCAGGTGACGATTCAGCTTTTCTTTTCTTACCCTTCCTGGACTGTTTTTTCATCTTTAGGATGCAGTTCGTCTCCCTTTCTAATTCATCCTCATCAGTGAGATAGTTGACTTTCTCTGGTTCACTACTCTCTAATTCGCTTTGTACTTTAGCATCCCGATTCATTTTTAGAAGTTCATTTTCTAGCTTTAGATACTCAATTTCTTCGCTTAGCTTGGCAAATGATTGCTCCATCTTGTGTAGCCTCTCAAAGAGATCCATAATTTCCTTTTCTAGGTCAACAGTTCTTTCACTGAATCATACTGCTCGCAGTGTAAAATTTCCGCTGGCATTACTTCTTTCATGCAGTGTTTGGCCCTCCTCAAAGTCCATAGGGCCAGCCTTCGAAGAGGATGGATCCCCCTTGGATGGATTGTCCAGTCGACTGACTGGAGTACCACTTGGGGTAATAAATTTCTCTGACTTATGCATTGCATAGAGTCTTGTTGGTGATCGTGGCACTATGGAACTTCTTCCAAATGGATTTACAGAACTTATCACCTCTGAAGTATTGCGGTCATTATGGATAACGACGACTGGGAGCCCGCTTGCTCACCCCTCAAAGTCGCCGGCATTGGGTATCCGGTTCCCTGCGCCGTAAGGTTTTCTCCATTAGAGTCCCCCATATTGGTTATTATATTCAGGGAACCACCCCTAGCTAGTTTTGGTCCACGAATGGTATTTTATTTCCCATTTACCCGCCTACAAATCGGTTAGCGTTTCCCCCTATCCGCCAGCTCCACACGAGAATATTTACTGATATTTATTTCTTATTCTAAATACATGAACTAAATAATTTTTATTTTTTATATTTTAATTATGATCTATATTACGTCATTCAATTCATAGAGCGCAAATGGTTATGAATATTACAAATTTAGGTATTTAACAGTTTGGCCGCCGCCCAAGACAGGTTTGATGAATTATTGTTGTTATCAATGCAAAAAGAAAGCTACAATGTGGCATGCAGTTTTAGTTTCAGATTTTATTTCATTTCTCCCCAAATTTCTTTCATTTTTCAGATTTGTATTTAACATTTCAGACCTGGGGTGCGATTCTGGTGCAGTGATAATTTTAAATGATAAAAAAACTTTTCATTTTAATCTAGTCATCCGTTTTAATTTTTTTCATTGCACAAAACCAAATTATGCATGCCTTATTGCACTAGGATGCGATTCTGGTTCGATGATAATGAAATCTGATAAAATTATATCATTATTATACACTGTGTTTTGCGATTGCAAGTAAGCGACGAATGATAAATTTATGATGAATTTGAAACAAATTCAATAAATTTATCAGACTGGTTTTTGTCGATGAAAATTTTTGTCGCCAATGATAAAATTTGTACGCATACAAAAATGGTCACTGAAATATAGTATGTAGAAAATATTTAATTAGTTTCCAAATAAATTATTTCTTAAGAAAAGTGATGTAACAAATATGTGTTTGCATTTGGATATTGTGTACCTACAAACGTTTTTCTCTCAGTAACTTTTTAGGATCTAAATAGTTTGTGTAATTGAGCAACTGCAAATTCAAAATTAACGGAAAATCTACTCTAGGAAATTTAAAAAGTATTAACACATTTTAAAGAAACTATAAAGAAATATTTTGCAAAATAAAAATAATACAACGTCTTATTAATTTAGCTTGTGGTACTGTGATCTGATTAGCATAGTTAGATAAAGTATTTAAGAATTCTTCAGGAAGAATTAATGTTAGGTTTATTGGCCTTACATTATAGTATACAATGCGGGTTTTGTGTGAAAGAATTTCGATTTAATTTTTTCACGTCAGGTTGGCGAAGGAAGATTCGTCAATATTAAATTGTTGTTAAGCGAACTGAGTGTTTGGAATTCGAAAAATAATTCTCGTTCGACACGTGAAAAACAGGTAGGAGCAAAACTGTTTTTGGCCGGTGCAATGTCGCTTGTGCTATACATAATTAATTGTATATGTATATGTATATTATATTCTGTGGTATTACCACCTTTATCTTCTGAAATGCTTTCTGAAAAATTAAAAGAATAATAGGATTTTTTAACAAACCCATCAGTTGAATATATTCCGATAACGACGTTAAGCATCCTTTGAAAGAATATCGAGATCCATTTTTCGGAGTTTGCAATTTTTTAATATTAAAATTTATTTGAATAAGGAATTCCAAAGTATCAGGTTATTTAATTTAGATCGAATGTCCACTACAAATCGGACGACAGCACAAGAAAAAAATTGGTTTATGAGAAAGGTTTTGTTACCCTAGAGGGCCTAATTCTATTTACATTCGTGCTCTAATCCAATCAAATCAAACTTTTGTGACTATTTCGCTGATTAGGTTGGTTTTGATAGAGCTCAGACGTAAATAGTAATAATCATCGGGGGCCAACCTTCAAAAACATTTTGATACTTCATCATTCATTTGTCGCAAACTATACAAATTCTTTCACAATGTTTGTATTGGGAGCAAGAACATACTGCTGTGTATATACATATGCACTAGCATAATAAGTGAGTATCAGATAAATAACTTTATTATGATTTTATCATCTTTTTGTGTTGATGCTTTGTATGTCTTTATATTTATCGTTTCGGTGTAATTTATTAGTAAGAAGGTAAGGTATCGTAAATAGATTCGTAGAAGCAATGTCTGGATTAACCGCTCATCTATTGAATGACATAAATATAGCAACTGCAGCTTATAGTGTAGAATACTTCATACAATATTATAGTGTCGTGTGTCGCTGTAAACCTAGCATAATGAATAATTATTTTGCCTTTGCTCTACTTCTTGATAAAATTCAAACTTTTAAATTTCAAAGTAGGCATAATACGAAAAACAATGAATTCTGATTTTTGCTTTGTTTACACCGATTCAAATTTATCATATCATTTTATCACTGAACCGGAATCGCACCCCAGCGGCGCTATCATGAAATCCGGTAGGTAAATTTTAGCGGTAATAAACAATTCTATGGAAATTTTAGAATAAATTCAAAAAATGATCAAAGTTACCCAAGTTATTTTGTATGAAATTGCAAATAAATGAAAGTTTATCGACCAATTTGTCTGCGACAAATATTTCATGACGATCAGAAATTTGCCGTTAAACCTTCATGTAATTGCGATTTGATACAATATAACTTGGGTAACTTTGACCATTTTTTGAATTTATTCTAAAATTTCCATAGAATTGTTTATTACCGGTAATATTTACCGTCCGGATTTCATGATAGCGCCCCAGATTACAATCCGATTTACAGAAAAAATATTAAAACCCGATAACTTACGAATTTCACAATAATGTACTGTAGTGAGAATACAACTTTCACAAAATATGCCATGGGAAATTTTACGAAAAAGCGATTATTACAGCAATAGTATTTAGATTGCCATGCAAAATACAAACAACAACACGTTATTATAGCGGTAGTTTTACAATTTTCACCATGGCAACGCGATAGTTTTACAATTTTCACCATAGCAACGCGATAGTTTTACAATTTTCACCATAGCAACAAGAAAATCCTAAACAATTATCTCTAATTTGTAATTGTATTTCAATTTTTCTTATTATGATTGAATTTTTTATACACACATCAAAGGAAAAGCCGTGCAAACAAAAGCTTGTCAAATAATTTGCATACAACATGACACAAATGGATGAATTGTGATTCAATCGCTGACGGGAAAGTTGTATTCTCTTACTAAATACAACACGTGCTGCAATTAATGATCTATAATTTTTTACTCGTTAAAACCGACGCAGATAATTCAACTCGTGCTGCGCACTCGTTGAATTTTCAGCGCGGTTTTAACTCGTAAAAAATTATCGATAATAATTGAGCACTAGTTGTATTACGAATGAAAGTATTTTACGATTACGGCTTCCTCAATCAATGCAGGCAAATATGACAACGAACTTACAAAACTTTTAGACGAACTCAAAGGCCAAATTTTAAAACTTTAACAATAGGTATATAAATAACTTCTTAAGTGACAACAATTCAGAACAGATATTTTGCCAAAATCCTATAAACTAAAGAATAAACTTTGTATAATGGTGTGCTTGTAAAACATTTTTAAATTGCAAATATTTATCTTCAAATAGTGAAACTATTAATAAGAAACACTCATTAACAATAATATTGCAATATCATTTGCACGGTATTATATCAATTCAAATTAGTCTCGGTTTTCTAATGCTTTATTTAAGCTAAGATTAAATATTAAACCAGCCATTCACCATCGGTTCAATTTTTGTTAACAGTTTAAACTTGGTTTAGATTTATTTTGGATATAAGGCAAACCAAATTAACTTGTCCGTACAAAAAAAAAAAAAAAATGAACTGGAAATGACCGCATCCATTCATCATAGTACATTTGCTAGACAAAAAATTCGCAAAATATGCATTAGAAAATTAGTCATTTAAAAACAACAAAAAAACTGTTGTAAATCCAACTACATATACCATTATATTCGCAAAGCAAAACAAAAAAATTGCGTGTATACATATATTTATACAGTGTAGCGTCATTCTATCACCCCCGCAATGAAAACTGAATTCACTTACAAACAAAACAATAAGTATTATTCTTATAATTTATTATTGTTATTATTTTTATTAGAATATTATTCAACATCCTAAATAAAATAAATAAATAAATAAGCAACAACCAAAAACTCATCATTAATTCTAAATTACCTCATGCAAATCTAATCTTTATAATAACTACAAAGAAAACCCAATAAGATGTACGAGTATGTACACATATAGCAGCATAAGAGCGAAAAATATTCTTTTATGTATAGTACAAATATGCGCGAAGTACATACTCAAGTTGAAGGCATTTTCTAATGCTATTTTAATATTCATATTCATATACACTCATACATATAATATACCTATAGTTATAACAAATATATTCGGTCATCGGCATTTGGCATTTTTTATTTATATTTTTTTTGAATTTGTTGCTTGCGCGACTCCAAATAACCATTCGGTTCATTTGTTTATTAATTCGACCATCTATAAACCCAGGGTACATTATATCGAAGAGTGCGATTTAATCACTGAATTAAGAGCGAGCAGAAAAAATTATGAAATTTAAGCTAATAAACAAACAATAAACAAATTTTTTTTTTTTACTTTGAAATGCACAAAAGATGAATGACCCCATATTATGTGCGCGAATTGAATTCGCGGTTTATATAACACACGAAATAATAATAATAAAAAAAATTGTTAAATAAATATTTCTTAAGATTCAAGTGTACATGAAATGTAACGAGTGTGAAGTGGTTTTATTGTGGATTTGGCTATATAGTATAATATATTGTATATTATGCTTGGGGTATGCAAAACGAAAAATTGCAATTTAATTGCGTAAACATTTACCGAATGAATGAATTTATATACGTATAATATATACAACAGTTTTATGAATTATTAACTTTGTGGTACGAATAATTTATCAATGAAATATTATTTAACATGGTATAATGAGTATGTTCTTCTATCTACTTCATTGCAATCTAATCAATATCAGAAAAATATCCGAAGTTTCCATTTATGTAGGAAAGCGTTTCCTAGCGTTTCGAGATCTATTCTATCAACTTCTCGAGAACAAATTTAAACCGTAGTTAAAATTTAATTTTCAATTTTTAACTATTTGGTTTTAAAAAGGTTAAAAAATTACTTTTAAAATTTTTAACGGTTTTTATTTATTTTGATTAAAATTTTCTTAACTTAAATTAGATTCTGACGGTAGATATGTTTAAGTAAATTTTAAACCAATAGTAATCTACAGATTTCATGCGGTTAAAATTTAACGTTATTTAAATTCAGGTGAACGGTGGTTAAGCTTAAGTAATTTTTTAAAAATTATTATAACCATTTAAATCACAATAATATTTAAATCCACGGACGGTTTGTTTTAAATCAAATATTATTTGTATCCTTTATCTGTTTCGTTTAACTATTTAGTTGAATTTTAACCGTTTAACAACATTTAATAAACCTTGGTTTATTTTAAGTCATTTTTAAACGATTTTTCAACCATTTAGTTAAACATAGCCCGTTTATCAATTTTTAAAGAACTATTGTTTATTTTAAGTTATTTTTGAACTATTCTTTACCCATTTGGTTACATTTTTACCGGCTAACGACTTTTCTAAATCCAAAAACTAGATTGTTAACAATCCGAAAGTGAAACGTTCAAATATAACAGAAAGATTTCTTGATAGTTTAATACCACGTGACAATAATAGTGATAATTTGCTTGACGTTTATTTTTTTATTATTTTTTTTTATCAGTTTTTTAATTGGGTGCAGAGCGGACTTATTAACGGTCCTAGCTCCTTGTGACTGTCCGAGCTTCTGCACCCAATGCGCGATCCTGCAAGTAAAGATTAATAGCTACCTTAAATTTATTCATTTTATATTCCTTTGGAAATTTGAAATGTATTAGCGAATTTCACTTTTTTGATGTTCGGTATATAAATTCGCGCTTGATTTCTTCAGTTCGAGGTTTCGGGAGCTTCACCGTAAACCTATGTGCATTGGTTGTTCCTCTTGTTACTCTTGTTGTTGTAACGAATGGTGGTATTTTCTCCGATAGTTCTGCAGAACATTTACTATGTAAGCATCTGTAGAAGACGCAGAGTTCTGCAACATCTCTGCGATGCTGTAAGCTGTCTAGTTCTTGAGTAAGTCTGGGATTCCGTATTATTCTGATAGCGCGGCGTTAAACCTTGTCCAATAAGTGGAGGGTGGTACCAGACGCACCTCCCCAAACTTGACAGCAATACTCTATACATGGTCGGATGAAGGTTTTATATATCTGGAGAACTTGATGCGATTTGAAAAACTTTCTGCATCGATTCAGGAACCCGAGTTTTTTTGAAGCTGATTTAGCCAATGCAACAATGGGTTTTAATACAATAAACAATTAGTTCGTGGCTGTTATGGCAATGCTCGATTTTTTTTTCTCAAGAGTTTCCTGCTGGTTCCACAAAAAAAACTGTGTTATTTTAAATTGAGGATTGAGAATTTGAGGAGACAGAAAACTTAAGATAAGTATTTTCGTGTTCAGTTTTACGTTTGGCTAATACAAATAAACTTGCTCAAAAGAATGGTTTATCTTGCGATGGGTTTTCGCTCTGCTCGTTGGAGTCATCTCCGGCAACTGGTAGAATGCTCAATTGGCTTATCGGTCGTTTTTTCCACAAAATTTCGTGTTTAGCATTATAACTCTGATCACTCCATCGAATCCTGGATGAATGCAATGACCTTTCGTAACAGATATTGGTGTATTGGTAGATTGTTATCCTTTACAAAGACAATATCATTGAGTATGATTTCGGTTTGTTTGCGTTGCCCTTTTTTTCTGTTTGGTAGAGACGTCAGGTAATCTATATTTCATCTCTTTTTTTTCTCTTCGTGTATCTTCTAATACTTTTGATGCTCGGTTTGCTACGAAAACTAGTTATGTAAACTAGTTATGTAGGGTTATGTAAACGAAATGAAATTACGACGAATTTTATTTAATTAACTTGTATTATCATAATTATTAGCTTTGAAAACGATTGCGAACAAAAAGTTTTTTCTGCCTCTCCGAAAAGCATGGATAGTAGTACAGTGTGTTTTTTCGATATCCTGATTGCATACATTCGCTCAGTAAAATTAAGATATCTCAAAAACTAGATTGAATATTTACAATCTGTAAATTGCGTATGATAGGCTATACTGTTACCTATCATACACAAAAAGCAGATTGTAAAAATTCGTTCTAGTTTCGAAGATATGCCAATTTTTCTATAATGTACCAAAATCCTACTAAAAACATCGATTTCTACCAAACGGGTTATGTAAACGAACTGAAATTACGACGAATTTTATTTATTTAACTTGTATTATCATAATTATTAGCTTTGAAAACGATTGCGAACAAAAAGTTGTTTCTGCCTCTCCGAAAAGCATGGATAGTAGTACAGTGTGTTTTTTCGATATCCTGATTGCATACATTCGCTCAGTAAAATTAAGATATCTCAAAAACTAGATTGAATATTTACAACCTGTAAATTGCGTATGATAGGCTATACTGTTACCTATCATACACAAAAAGCAGATTGTAAAAATTCGTTCTAGTTTCGAAGATATGCCAATTTTTCTATAATGTACCAAAATCCTACTAAAAACATCGATTTCTACCAAACGGGTTATGTAAACGAAATGAAATTACGACGAATTTTATTTAATTAACTTGTATTATCATAATTATTAGCTTTGAAAACGATTGCGAACAAAAAGTTTTTTCTGCCTCTCCGAAAAGCATGGATAGTAGTACAGTGTGTTTTTTCGATATCCTGATTGCATACATTCGCTCAGTAAAATTAAGATATCTCAAAAACTAGATTGAATATTTACAACCTGTAAATTGCGTATGATAGGCTATACTGTTACCTATCATACACAAAAAGCAGATTGTAAAAATTCGTTCTAGTTTCGAAGATATGCCAATTTTTCTATAATGTACCAAAATCCTACTAAAAACATCGATTTCTACCAAACGGGTTATGTAAACGAAATGAAATTACGACGAATTTTATTTAATTAACTTGTATTATCATAATTATTAGCTTTGAAAACGATTGCGAACAAAAAGTTTTTTCTGCCTCTCCGAAAAGCATGGATAGTAGTACAGTGTGTTTTTTCGATATCCTGATTGCATACATTCGCTCAGTAAAATTAAGATATCTCAAAAACTAGATTGAATATTTACAATCTGTAAATTGTGTATGATAGGCTATACTGTTACCTATCATACACAAAAAGCAGATTGTAAAAATTCGTTCTAGTTTCGAAGATATGCCAATTTTTCTATAATGTACCAAAATCCTACTAAAAACATCGATTTCTACCAAACGGGTTATGTAAACGAACTGAAATTACGACGAATTTTATTTATTTAACTTGTATTATCATAATTATTAGCTTTGAAAACGATTGCGAACAAAAAGTTTTTTCTGCCTCTCCGAAAAGCATGGATAGTAGTACAGTGTGTTTTGTCGATATCCTGATTGCATACATTCGCTCAGTAAAATTAAGATATCTCAAAAACTAGATTGAATATTTACAACCTGTAAATTGCGTATGATAGGCTATACTGTTACCTATCATACACAAAAAGCAGATTGTAAAAATTCGTTCTAGTTTCGAAGATATGCCAATTTTTCTATAATGTACCAAAATCCTACTAAAAACATCGATTTCTACCAAACGGGTTATGTAAACGAACTGAAATTACGACGAATTTTATTTATTTAACTTGTATTATCATAATTATTAGCTTTGAAAACGATTGCGAACAAAAAGTTTTTTCTGCCTCTCCGAAAAGCATGGATAGTAGTACAGTGTGTTTTTCGATATCCTGATTGCATACATTCGCTCAGTAAAATTAAGATATCTCAAAAACTAGATTGAATATTTACAATCTGTAAATTGTGTATGATAGGCTATACTGTTACCTATCATACACAAAAAGCAGATTGTAAAAATTCGTTCTAGTTTCGAAGATATGCCAATTTTTCTATAATGTACCAAAATCCTACTAAAAACATCGATTTCTACCAAACGGGTTATGTAAACGAACTGAAATTACGACGAATTTTATTTATTTAACTTGTATTATCATAATTATTAGCTTTGAAAACGATTGCGAACAAAAAGTTTTTTCTGCCTCTCCGAAAAGCATGGATAGTAGTACAGTGTGTTTTGTCGATATCCTGATTGCATACATTCGCTCAGTAAAATTAAGATATCTCAAAAACTAGATTGAATATTTACAACCTGTAAATTGCGTATGATAGGCTATACTGTTACCTATCATACACAAAAAGCAGATTGTAAAAATTCGTTCTAGTTTCGAAGATATGCCAATTTTTCTATAATGTACCAAAATCCTACTAAAAACATCGATTTCTACCAAACGGGTTATGTAAACGAACTGAAATTACGACGAATTTTATTTATTTAACTTGTATTATCATAATTATTAGCTTTGAAAACGATTGCGAACAAAAAGTTTTTTCTGCCTCTCCGAAAAGCATGGATAGTAGTACAGTGTGTTTTTTCGATATCCTGATTGCATACATTCGCTCAGTAAAATTAAGATATCTCAAAAACTAGATTGAATATTTACAACCTGTAAATTGCGTATGATAGGCTATACTGTTACCTATCATACACAAAAAGCAGATTGTAAAAATTCGTTCTAGTTTCGAAGATATGCCAATTTTTCTATAATGTACCAAACTCCTACTAAAAACATCGATTTCTACCAAACGGGTTATGTAAACGAAATGAAATTACGACGAATTTTATTTAATTAACTTGTATTATCATAATTATTAGCTTTGAAAACGATTGCGAACAAAAAGTTTTTTCTGCCTCTCCGAAAAGCATGGATAGTAGTACAGTGTGTTTTTTCGATATCCTGATTGCATACATTCGCTCAGTAAAATTAAGATATCTCAAAAACTAGATTGAATATTTACAATCTGTAAATTGCGTATGATAGGCTATACTGTTACCTATCATACACAAAAAGCAGATTGTAAAAATTCGTTCTAGTTTCGAAGATATGCCAATTTTTCTATAATGTACCAAAATCCTACTAAAAACATCGATTTCTACCAAACGGGTTATGTAAACGAACTGAAATTACGACGAATTTTATTTATTTAACTTGTATTATCATAATTATTAGCTTTGAAAACGATTGCGAACAAAAAGTTGTTTCTGCCTCTCCGAAAAGCATGGATAGTAGTACAGTGTGTTTTTTCGATATCCTGATTGCATACATTCGCTCAGTAAAATTAAGATATCTCAAAAACTAGATTGAATATTTACAATCTGTAAATTGTGTATGATAGGCTATACTGTTACCTATCATACACAAAAATCAGATTGTAAAAATTCGTTCTAGTTTCGAAGATATGCCAATTTTTCTATAATGTACCAAAATCCTACTAAAAACATCGATTTCTACCAAACGGGTTATGTAAACGAAATGAAATTACGACGAATTTTATTTAATTAACTTGTATTATCATAATTATTAGCTTTGAAAACGATTGCGAACAAAAAGTTTTTTCTGCCTCTCCGAAAAGCATGGATAGTAGTACAGTGTGTTTTTTCGATATCCTGATTGCATACATTCGCTCAGTAAAATTAAGATATCTCAAAAACTAGATTGAATATTTACAACCTGTAAATTGCGTATGATAGGCTATACTGTTACCTATCATACACAAAAAGCAGATTGTAAAAATTCGTTCTAGTTTCGAAGATATGCCAATTTTTCTATAATGTACCAAAATCCTACTAAAAACATCGATTTCTACCAAACGGGTTATGTAAACGAAATGAAATTACGACGAATTTTATTTAATTAACTTGTATTATCATAATTATTAGCTTTGAAAACGATTGCGAACAAAAAGTTTTTTCTGCCTCTCCGAAAAGCATGGATAGTAGTACAGTGTGTTTTTTCGATATCCTGATTGCATACATTCGCTCAGTAAAATTAAGATATCTCAAAAACTAGATTGAATATTTACAATCTGTAAATTGCGTATGATAGGCTATACTGTTACCTATCATACACAAAAAGCAGATTGTAAAAATTCGTTCTAGTTTCGAAGATATGCCAATTTTTCTATAATGTACCAAAATCCTACTAAAAACATCGATTTCTACCAAACGGGTTATGTAAACGAACTGAAATTACGACGAATTTTATTTAATTAACTTGTATTATCATAATTATTAGCTTTGAAAACGATTGCGAACAAAAAGTTTTTTCTGCCTCTCCGAAAAGCATGGATAGTAGTACAGTGTGTTTTGTCGATATCCTGATTGCATACATTCGCTCAGTAAAATTAAGATATCTCAAAAACTAGATTGAATATTTACAACCTGTAAATTGCGTATGATAGGCTATACTGTTACCTATCATACACAAAAAGCAGATTGTAAAAATTCGTTCTAGTTTCGAAGATATGCCAATTTTTCTATAATGTACCAAAATCCTACTAAAAACATCGATTTCTACCAAACGGGTTATGTAAACGAACTGAAATTACGACGAATTTTATTTATTTAACTTGTATTATCATAATTATTAGCTTTGAAAACGATTGCGAACAAAAAGTTTTTTCTGCCTCTCCGAAAAGCATGGATAGTAGTACAGTGTGTTTTGTCGATATCCTGATTGCATACATTCGCTCAGTAAAATTAAGATATCTCAAAAACTAGATTGAATATTTACAACCTGTAAATTGCGTATGATAGGCTATACTGTTACCTATCATACACAAAAAGCAGATTGTAAAAATTCGTTCTAGTTTCGAAGATATGCCAATTTTTCTATAATGTACCAAAATCCTACTAAAAACATCGATTTCTACCAAACGGGTTATGTAAACGAACTGAAATTACGACGAATTTTATTTATTTAACTTGTATTATCATAATTATTAGCTTTGAAAACGATTGCGAACAAAAAGTTGTTTCTGCCTCTCCGAAAAGCATGGATAGTAGTACAGTGTGTTTTTTCGATATCCTGATTGCATACATTCGCTCAGTAAAATTAAGATATCTCAAAAACTAGATTGAATATTTACAACCTGTAAATTGCGTATGATAGGCTATACTGTTACCTATCATACACAAAAAGCAGATTGTAAAAATTCGTTCTAGTTTCGAAGATATGCCAATTTTTCTATAATGTACCAAAATCCTACTAAAAACATCGATTTCTACCAAACGGGTTATGTAAACGAAATGAAATTACGACGAATTTTATTTAATTAACTTGTATTATCATAATTATTAGCTTTGAAAACGATTGCGAACAAAAAGTTTTTTCTGCCTCTCCGAAAAGCATGGATAGTAGTACAGTGTGTTTTTTCGATATCCTGATTGCATACATTCGCTCAGTAAAATTAAGATATCTCAAAAACTAGATCGAATATTTACAATCTGTAAATTGCGTATGATAGGCTATACTGTTACCTATCATACACAAAAAGCAGATTGTAAAAATTCGTTCTAGTTTCGAAGATATGCCAATTTTTCTATAATGTACCAAAATCCTACTAAAAACATCGATTTCTACCAAACGGGTTATGTAAACGAAATGAAATTACGACGAATTTTATTTAATTAACTTGTATTATCATAATTATTAGCTTTGAAAACGATTGCGAACAAAAAGTTTTTTCTGCCTCTCCGAAAAGCATGGATAGTAGTACAGTGTGTTTTTTCGATATCCTGATTGCATACATTCGCTCAGTAAAATTAAGATATCTCAAAAACTAGATTGAATATTTACAATCTGTAAATTGCGTATGATAGGCTATACTGTTACCTATCATACACAAAAAGCAGATTGTAAAAATTCGTTCTAGTTTCGAAGATATGCCAATTTTTCTATAATGTACCAAAATCCTACTAAAAACATCGATTTCTACCAAACGGGTTATGTAAACGAACTGAAATTACGACGAATTTTATTAATTAACTTGTATTATCATAATTATTAGCTTTGAAAACGATTGCGAACAAAAGTTTTTTCTGCCTCTCCGAAAAGCATGGATAGTAGTACAGTGTGTTTTGTCGATATCCTGATTGCATACATTCGCTCAGTAAAATTAAGATATCTCAAAAACTAGATTGAATATTTACAACCTGTAAATTGCGTATGATAGGCTATACTGTTACCTATCATACACAAAAAGCAGATTGTAAAAATTCGTTCTAGTTTCGAAGATATGCCAATTTTTCTATAATGTACCAAAATCCTACTAAAAACATCGATTTCTACCAAACGGGTTATGTAAACGAACTGAAATTACGACGAATTTTATTTATTTAACTTGTATTATCATAATTATTAGCTTTGAAAACGATTGCGAACAAAAAGTTTTTTCTGCCTCTCCGAAAAGCATGGATAGTAGTACAGTGTGTTTTGTCGATATCCTGATTGCATACATTCGCTCAGTAAAATTAAGATATCTCAAAAACTAGATTGAATATTTACAACCTGTAAATTGCGTATGATAGGCTATACTGTTACCTATCATACACAAAAAGCAGATTGTAAAAATTCGTTCTAGTTTCGAAGATATGCCAATTTTTCTATAATGTACCAAAATCCTACTAAAAACATCGATTTCTACCAAACGGGTTATGTAAACGAACTGAAATTACGACGAATTTTATTTATTTAACTTGTATTATCATAATTATTAGCTTTGAAAACGATTGCGAACAAAAAGTTGTTTCTGCCTCTCCGAAAAGCATGGATAGTAGTACAGTGTGTTTTTCGATATCCTGATTGCATACATTCGCTCAGTAAAATTAAGATATCTCAAAAACTAGATTGAATATTTACAACCTGTAAATTGCGTATGATAGGCTATACTGTTACCTATCATACACAAAAAGCAGATTGTAAAAATTCGTTCTAGTTTCGAAGATATGCCAATTTTTCTATAATGTACCAAAATCCTACTAAAAACATCGATTTCTACCAAACGGGTTATGTAAACGAAATGAAATTACGACGAATTTTATTTAATTAACTTGTATTATCATAATTATTAGCTTTGAAAACGATTGCGAACAAAAAGTTTTTTCTGCCTCTCCGAAAAGCATGGATAGTAGTACAGTGTGTTTTTTCGATATCCTGATTGCATACATTCGCCTCAGTAAAATTAAGATATCTCAAAAACTAGATCGAATATTTACAATCTGTAAATTGCGTATGATAGGCTATACTGTTACCTATCATACACAAAAAGCAGATTGTAAAAATTCGTTCTAGTTTCGAAGATATGCCAATTTTTCTATAATGTACCAAAATCCTACTAAAAACATCGATTTCTACCAAACGGGTTATGTAAACGAAATGAAATTACGACGAATTTTATTTAATTAACTTGTATTATCATAATTATTAGCTTTGAAAACGATTGCGAACAAAAAGTTTTTTCTGCCTCTCCGAAAAGCATGGATAGTAGTACAGTGTGTTTTTTCGATATCCTGATTGCATACATTCGCTCAGTAAAATTAAGATATCTCAAAAACTAGATTGAATATTTACAATCTGTAAATTGCGTATGATAGGCTATACTGTTACCTATCATACACAAAAAGCAGATTGTAAAAATTCGTTCTAGTTTCGAAGATATGCCAATTTTTCTATAATGTACCAAAATCCTACTAAAAACATCGATTTCTACCAAACGGGTTATGTAAACGAAATGAAATTACGACGAATTTTTATTTAATTAACTTGTATTATCATAATTATTAGCTTTGAAAACGATTGCGAACAAAAAGTTTTTTCTGCCTCTCCGAAAAGCATGGATAGTAGTACAGTGTGTTTTTTCGATATCCTGATTGCATACATTCGCTCAGTAAAATTAAGATATCTCAAAAACTAGATTGAATATTTACAATCTGTAAATTGCGTATGATAGGCTATACTGTTACCTATCATACACAAAAAGCAGATTGTAAAAATTCGTTCTAGTTTCGAAGATATGCCAATTTTTCTATAATGTACCAAAATCCTACTAAAAACATCGATTTCTACCAAACGGGTTATGTAAACGAAATGAAATTACGACGAATTTTATTTAATTAACTTGTATTATCATAATTATTAGCTTTAAAAACGATTGCGAACAAAAAGTTTTTTCTGCCTCTCCGAAAAGCATGGATAGTAGTACAGTGTGTTTTTTCGATATCCTGATTGCATACATTCGCTCAGTAAAATTAAGATATCTCAAAAACTAGATTGAATATTTACAATCTGTAAATTGCGTATGATAGGCTATACTGTTACCTATCATACACAAAAAGCAGATTGTAAAAATTCGTTCTAGTTTCGAAGATATGCCAATTTTTCTATAATGTACCAAAATCCTACTAAAAACATCGATTTCTACCAAACGGGTTATGTAAACGAAATGAAATTACGACGAATTTTATTTAATTAACTTGTATTATCATAATTATTAGCTTTGAAAACGATTGCGAACAAAAAGTTTTTTCAGCCTCTCCGAAAAGCATGGATAGTAGTACAGTGTGTTTTTTCGATATCCTGATTGCATACATTCGCTCAGTAAAATTAAGATATCTCAAAAACTAGATTGAATATTTACAATCTGTAAATTGCGTATGATAGGCTATACTGTTCCTATCATACACAAAAAGCAGATTGTAAAAATTCGTTCTAGTTTCGAAGATATGCCAATTTTTCTATAATGTACCAAAATCCTACTAAAAACATCGATTTCTACCAAACGGGTTATGTAAACGAAATGAAATTACGACGAATTTTATTTAATTAACTTGTATTATCATAATTATTAGCTTTGAAAACGATTGCGAACAAAAGTTTTTTCTGCCTCTCCGAAAAGCATGGATAGTACAGTGTGTTTTTTCGATATCCTGATTGCATACATTCGCTCAGTAAAATTAAGATATCTCAAAAACTAGATTGAATATTTACAATCTGTAAATTGCGTATGATAGGCTATACTGTTACCTATCATACACAAAAAGCAGATTGTAAAAATTCGTTCTAGTTTCGAAGATATGCCAATTTTCTATAATGTACCAAAATCCTACTAAAAACATCGATTTCTACAAACGGGTTATGTAAACGAACTGAAATTACGACGAATTTTATTTATTTAACTTGTATTATCATAATTATTAGCTTTGAAAACGATTGCGAACAAAAAGTTTTTTCTGCCTCTCCGAAAAGCATGGATAGTAGTACAGTGTGTTTTTTCGATATCCTGATTGCATACATTCGCTCAGTAAAATTAAGATATCTCAAAAACTAGATTGAATATTTACAACCTGTAAATTGCGTATGATAGGCTATACTGTTACCTATCATACACAAAAAGCAGATTGTAAAAATTCGTTCTAGTTTCGAAGATATGCCAATTTTTCTATAATGTACCAAACTCCTACTAAAAACATCGATTTCTACCAAACGGGTTATGTAAACGAAATGAAATTACGACGAATTTTATTTAATTAACTTGTATTATCATAATTATTAGCTTTGAAAACGATTGCGAACAAAAAGTTTTTTCTGCCTCTCCGAAAAGCATGGATAGTAGTACAGTGTGTTTTTTCGATATCTGATTGCATACATTCGCTCAGTAAAATTAAGATATCTCAAAAACTAGATTGAATATTTACAATCTGTAAATTGCGTATGATAGGCTATACTGTTACCTATCATACACAAAAAGCAGATTGTAAAAATTCGTTCTAGTTTCGAAGATATGCCAATTTTTCTATAATGTACCAAAATCCTACTAAAAACATCGATTTCTACCAAACGGGTTATGTAAACGAACTGAAATTACGACGAATTTTATTTATTTAACTTGTATTATCATAATTATTAGCTTTGAAAACGATTGCGAACAAAAAGTTGTTTCTGCCTCTCCGAAAAGCATGGATAGTAGTACAGTGTGTTTTTTCGATATCCTGATTGCATACATTCGCTCAGTAAAATTAAGATATCTCAAAAACTAGATTGAATATTTACAATCTGTAAATTGTGTATGATAGGCTATACTGTTACCTATCATACACAAAAATCAGATTGTAAAAATTCGTTCTAGTTTCGAAGATATGCCAATTTTTCTATAATGTACCAAAATCCTACTAAAAACATCGATTTCTACCAAACGGGTTATGTAAACGAAATGAAATTACGACGAATTTTATTTAATTAACTTGTATTATCATAATTATTAGCTTTGAAAACGATTGCGAACAAAAAGTTTTTTCTGCCTCTCCGAAAAGCATGGATAGTAGTACAGTGTGTTTTTTCGATATCCTGATTGCATACATTCGCTCAGTAAAATTAAGATATCTCAAAAACTAGATTGAATATTTACAACCTGTAAATTGCGTATGATAGGCTATACTGTTACCTATCATACACAAAAAGCAGATTGTAAAAATTCGTTCTAGTTTCGAAGATATGCCAATTTTTCTATAATGTACCAAAATCCTACTAAAAACATCGATTTCTACCAAACGGGTTATGTAAACGAAATGAAATTACGACGAATTTTATTTAATTAACTTGTATTATCATAATTATTAGCTTTGAAAACGATTGCGAACAAAAAGTTTTTTCTGCCTCTCCGAAAAGCATGGATAGTAGTACAGTGTGTTTTTTCGATATCCTGATTGCATACATTCGCTCAGTAAAATTAAGATATCTCAAAAACTAGATTGAATATTTACAACCTGTAAATTGCGTATGATAGGCTATACTGTTACCTATCATACACAAAAAGCAGATTGTAAAAATTCGTTCTAGTTTCGAAGATATGCCAATTTTTCTATAATGTACCAAAATCCTACTAAAAACATCGATTTCTACCAAACGGGTTATGTAAACGAACTGAAATTACGACGAATTTTATTTATTTAACTTGTATTATCATAATTATTAGCTTTGAAAACGATTGCGAACAAAAAGTTTTTTCTGCCTCTCCGAAAAGCATGGATAGTAGTACAGTGTGTTTTTTCGATATCCTGATTGCATACATTCGCTCAGTAAAATTAAGATATCTCAAAAACTAGATTGAATATTTACAACCTGTAAATTGCGTATGATAGGCTATACTGTTACCTATCATACACAAAAAGCAGATTGTAAAAATTCGTTTAGTTTCGAAGATATGCCAATTTTTCTATAATGTACCAAACTCCTACTAAAAACATCGATTTCTACCAAACGGGTTATGTAAACGAAATGAAATTACGACGAATTTTATTAATTAACTTGTATTATCATAATTATTAGCTTTGAAAACGATTGCGAACAAAAAGTTTTTTCTGCCTCTCCGAAAAGCATGGATAGAGTACAGTGTGTTTTTTCGATATCCTGATTGGCATACATTCGCTCAGTAAAATTAAGATATCTCAAAAACTAGATTGAATATTTACAATCTGTAAATTGCGTATGATAGGCTATACTGTTACCTATCATACACAAAAAAGCAGATTGTAAAAATTCGTTCTAGTTTCGAAGATATGCCAATTTTTCTATAATGTACCAAATCCTACTAAAAACATCGATTTCTACCAAACGGGTTATGTAAACGAACTGAAATTACGACGAATTTTATTTATTTAACTAGTATTATCATAATTATTAGCTTTGAAAACGATTGGCGAACAAAAAGTTGTTTCTGCCTCTCCGAAAAGCATGGATAGTAGTACAGTGTGTTTTTTCGATATCCTGATTGCATACATTCGCTCAGTAAAATAAGATATCGCAAAAACTAGATTGAATATTTACAATCTGTAAATTGTGTATGATAGGCTATACTGTTACCTTCATACACAAAAATCAGATTGTAAAAATTCGTTCTAGTTTCGAAGATATGCCAATTTTTCTATAATGTACCAAAATCCTACTAAAAACATCGATTTCTACCAAACGGGTTATGTAAACGCAAATGAAATTACGACGAATTTTATTTAATTAACTTGTATTATCATAATTATTAGCTTGAAAACGATTGCGAACAAAAAGTTTTTTCTGCCTCTCCGAAAAGCATGGATAGTAGTACAGTGTGTTTTTTCGATATCCTGATTGCATACATTCGCTCAGTAAAATTAAGATATCTCAAAAACTAGATTGAATATTTAACTTACCTGTAATTGCGTATGATAGCTATACTGTTACCTATCATACACAAAAAGCAGATTGTAAAAATTCGTTCTAGGTTTCGAGATATGCCAATTTTTCTATAATGTACCAAAATCCTACTAAAAACATCGATTTCTACCAAACGGGTTATGTAAACGAAATGAAAATTACGACGAATTTTATTTAATTAACTTGTATTATCATAATTATTAGCTTTGAAAACGATTGCGAACAAAAAGTTTTTTCTGCCTCTCCGAAAAAGCATGGATAGTAGTACAGTGTGTTTTTTCGATATCCTGATT
>CAUVYM010000839.1:27500-32500 GCA_963556165.1 Tipula helvola | reverse complement strand
AGATTTATTAACACATTTAATAAATTCATATGGTTAATTATAAGCAAATCGATAAATAAATAATGAATTTTGAATTTTTCAAAAAAAAAAAAATCCGATGGTTTCATGATAAAAATAATTATGTATTAGATTTATTAACACATTTAATAAATTCATGTGGTTAATTATAAGCAAATCGATAATAAATAATGAATTTTGAATTTTTCAAAAAAAAAATAAAAATCCGATGGTTTCATTTTTTATGTTGTGCTTACTTTAACATGAAAATCACAAAGCGAGAACAAAAATTTGGATTATAAAAAAAAAAAAAAATTTATTTTTTATGATAAAAATAATTTTGTATTAGATTTATTAACACATTTAATAAATTCATGTGGTTAATTATAAGCAAATCGATAAATAAATAGTGAATTTTGAATTTTTCAAAAAAAAAAAAAATCCGATGGTTTCATTTTTTATGTTGTGCTCTTTACTTTAACATGAAAATCACAAAGCGAGAACAAAAATTTGGATTTGGATTACCAATCGTGAAAACTTACAAAAAAAATTTAGAAACATGCAAAAATGATTTAAACAATGATTTACACCGATTTACGCAATATATTTGCATTAAAAAACCGGAAATACATGACGAAAGTGTGCAAATCAATTATAATTAGCATATTTGGGCTAATCTACGCCTAATTACTGTTTCAAATAATTTTTTTATTCAAAACACACAAAGTTATGCCAACTAATAAAAAAAAATTATAATTATATGCAAAAACTGCTGTATCTCCCTGTAAAAAAATCGGGGGCCACCTTACAAATTTTTGGCAATCATAAAAAATTATACTACACGATTACCAATCGTGAAAACTTACAAAAAAAATTTAGAAACATGCAAAAATGATTTAAACAATGATTTACACCGATTTACGCAATATATTTGCATTAAAAAACCGGAAATACATGACGAAAGTGTGCAAATCAATTATAATTAGCATATTTGGGCTAAGCTACGCCTAATTACTGTTTCAAATAATTTTTTTATTCAAAACACACAAAGTTATGCCAACTAATAAAAAAAAAATTATAATTATATGCAAAAACTGCTGTATCTCCCTGTAAAAAAATCGGGGGCCACCTTACAAATTTTTGGCAATCATAAAAAATTATACTACACGATTACCAATCGTGAAAACTTACAAAAAAAATTTAGAAACATGCAAAAATGATTTAAACAATGATTTACACCGATTTACGCAATATATTTGCATTAAAAAACCGGAAATACATGACGAAAGTGTGCAAATCAATTATAATTAGCATATTTGGGCTAATCTACGCCTAATTACTGTTTCAAATAATTTTTTTATTCAAAACACACAAAGTTATGCCAACTAATAAAAAAAAATTATAATTATATGCAAAAACTGCTGTATCTCCCTGTAAAAAAATCGGGGGCCACCTTACAAATTTTTGGCAATCATAAAAAATTATACTACACGATTACCAATCGTGAAAACTTACAAAAAAAATTTAGAAACATGCAAAAATGATTTAAACAATGATTTACACCGATTTACGCAATATATTTGCATTAAAAAACCGGAAATACATGACGAAAGTGTGCAAATCAATTATAATTAGCATATTTGGGCTAATCTACGCCTAATTACTGTTTCAAATAATTTTTTTATTCAAAACACACAAAGTTATGCCAACTAATAAAAAAAAATTATAATTATATGCAAAAACTGCTGTATCTCCCTGTAAAAAAATCGGGGGCCACCTTACAAATTTTTGGCAATCATAAAAAATTATACTACACGATTACCAATCGTGAAAACTTACAAAAAAAATTTAGAAACATGCAAAAATGATTTAAACAATGATTTACACCGATTTACGCAATATATTTGCATTAAAAAACCGGAAATACATGACGAAAGTGTGCAAATCAATTATAATTAGCATATTTGGGCTAATCTACGCCTAATTACTGTTTCAAATAATTTTTTTATTCAAAACACACAAAGTTATGCCAACTAATAAAAAAAAATTATAATTATATGCAAAAACTGCTGTATCTCCCTGTAAAAAAATCGGGGGCCACCTTACAAATTTTTGGCAATCATAAAAAATTATACTACACGATTACCAATCGTGAAAACTTACAAAAAAAATTTAGAAACATGCAAAAATGATTTAAACAATGATTTACACCGATTTACGCAATATATTTGCATTAAAAAACCGGAAATACATGACGAAAGTGTGCAAATCAATTATAATTAGCATATTTGGGCTAATCTACGCCTAATTACTGTTTCAAATAATTTTTTTATTCAAAACACACAAAGTTATGCCAACTAATAAAAAAAAATTATAATTATATGCAAAAACTGCTGTATCTCCCTGTAAAAAAATCGGGGGCCACCTTACAAATTTTTGGCAATCATAAAAAATTATACTACACGATTACCAATCGTGAAAACTTACAAAAAAAATTTAGAAACATGCAAAAATGATTTAAACAATGATTTACACCGATTTACGCAATATATTTGCATTAAAAAACCGGAAATACATGACGAAAGTGTGCAAATCAATTATAATTAGCATATTTGGGCTAATCTACGCCTAATTACTGTTTCAAATAATTTTTTTATTCAAAACACACAAAGTTATGCCAACTAATAAAAAAAAATTATAATTATATGCAAAAACTGCTGTATCTCCCTGTAAAAAAATCGGGGGCCACCTTACAAATTTTTGGCAATCATAAAAAATTATACTACACGATTACCAATCGTGAAAACTTACAAAAAAAATTTAGAAACATGCAAAAATGATTTAAACAATGATTTACACCGATTTACGCAATATATTTGCATTAAAAAACCGGAAATACATGACGAAAGTGTGCAAATCAATTATAATTAGCATATTTGGGCTAAGCTACGCCTAATTACTGTTTCAAATAATTTTTTTATTCAAAACACACAAAGTTATGCCAACTAATAAAAAAAAAATTATAATTATATGCAAAAACTGCTGTATCTCCCTGTAAAAAAATCGGGGGCCACCTTACAAATTTTTGGCAATCATAAAAAATTATACTACACGATTACCAATCGTGAAAACTTACAAAAAAAATTTAGAAACATGCAAAAATGATTTAAACAATGATTTACACCGATTTACGCAATATATTTGCATTAAAAAACCGGAAATACATGACGAAAGTGTGCAAATCAATTATAATTAGCATATTTGGGCTAATCTACGCCTAATTACTGTTTCAAATAATTTTTTTATTCAAAACACACAAAGTTATGCCAACTAATAAAAAAAAATTATAATTATATGCAAAAACTGCTGTATCTCCCTGTAAAAAAATCGGGGGCCACCTTACAAATTTTTGGCAATCATAAAAAATTATACTACACGATTACCAATCGTGAAAACTTACAAAAAAAATTTAGAAACATGCAAAAATGATTTAAACAATGATTTACACCGATTTACGCAATATATTTGCATTAAAAAACCGGAAATACATGACGAAAGTGTGCAAATCAATTATAATTAGCATATTTGGGCTAATCTACGCCTAATTACTGTTTCAAATAATTTTTTTATTCAAAACACACAAAGTTATGCCAACTAATAAAAAAAAATTATAATTATATGCAAAAACTGCTGTATCTCCCTGTAAAAAAATCGGGGGCCACCTTACAAATTTTTGGCAATCATAAAAAATTATACTACACGATTACCAATCGTGAAAACTTACAAAAAAAATTTAGAAACATGCAAAAATGATTTAAACAATGATTTACACCGATTTACGCAATATATTTGCATTAAAAAACCGGAAATACATGACGAAAGTGTGCAAATCAATTATAATTAGCATATTTGGGCTAATCTACGCCTAATTACTGTTTCAAATAATTTTTTTATTCAAAACACACAAAGTTATGCCAACTAATAAAAAAAAATTATAATTATATGCAAAAACTGCTGTATCTCCCTGTAAAAAAATCGGGGGCCACCTTACAAATTTTTGGCAATCATAAAAAATTATACTACACGATTACCAATCGTGAAAACTTACAAAAAAAATTTAGAAACATGCAAAAATGATTTAAACAATGATTTACACCGATTTACGCAATATATTTGCATTAAAAAACCGGAAATACATGACGAAAGTGTGCAAATCAATTATAATTAGCATATTTGGGCTAATCTACGCCTAATTACTGTTTCAAATAATTTTTTTATTCAAAACACACAAAGTTATGCCAACTAATAAAAAAAAATTATAATTATATGCAAAAACTGCTGTATCTCCCTGTAAAAAAATCGGGGGCCACCTTACAAATTTTTGGCAATCATAAAAAATTATACTACACGATTACCAATCGTGAAAACTTACAAAAAAAATTTAGAAACATGCAAAAATGATTTAAACAATGATTTACACCGATTTACGCAATATATTTGCATTAAAAAACCGGAAATACATGACGAAAGTGTGCAAATCAATTATAATTAGCATATTTGGGCTAATCTACGCCTAATTACTGTTTCAAATAATTTTTTTATTCAAAACACACAAAGTTATGCCAACTAATAAAAAAAAATTATAATTATATGCAAAAACTGCTGTATCTCCCTGTAAAAAAATCGGGGGCCACCTTACAAATTTTTGGCAATCATAAAAAATTATACTACACGATTACCAATCGTGAAAACTTACAAAAAAAATTTAGAAACATGCAAAAATGATTTAAACAATGATTTACACCGATTTACGCAATATATTTGCATTAAAAAACCGGAAATACATGACGAAAGTGTGCAAATCAATTATAATTAGCATATTTGGGCTAATCTACGCCTAATTACTGTTTCAAATAATTTTTTTATTCAAAACACACAAAGTTATGCCAACTAATAAAAAAAAATTATAATTATATGCAAAAACTGCTGTATCTCCCTGTAAA
>CAUVYM010000839.1:5000-10000 GCA_963556165.1 Tipula helvola | reverse complement strand
GTTACGGGTGGAGTAGTGTGAATAGGGAATATCAGCCATCATACTGATACCTAAAACATGCTTTAATCATAGATTGGTCGTATAAATAATAATAATGTTAAATGTAATATACGATCTTATTATGTTCACATATAAGTCAAAGTTGTATATAAAATGTAACATGTTTGAAATGAAACAAAAGATATTGACATACATAATTGCGACCTAACATAATATTCCTGTAGTCAACGACCATACCATGTTTACGTACCGGTTCTCGTCCGATCACCGAAGTCAAACAACATTGGGCATAGTTAGTACTTAGATGGTTGACTGCTTGGGAACACTATGTGTTGTTGGTATTTTTTCCATTTAAATCCGATGGTTTCATTTTTTATGTTGTGCTCTTTACTTTAACATGAAAATCACAAAGCGAGAACAAAAATTTGGATTATAAAAAAAAAATGTTTTTTATTTTTTATGATAAAAATAATTTTGTATTAGATTTATTAACACATTTAATTTTATCTATTTTATAATATATTTATCTATAAATAATGAATTTTGAATTTTTCAAAAAAAAAAAAAATCCGATGGTTTCATTTTTTATGTTGTGCTCTTTACTTTAACATGAAAATCACAAAGCGAGAACAAAAATTTGGATTATAAAAAAAAAAAATTTTTTATTTTTTATGATAAAAATAATTATGTATTAGATTTATTAACACATTTAATAAATTCATGTGGTTAATTATAAGCAAATCGATAATAAATAATGAATTTTGAATTTTTGAAAAAAAAAAAAAATTCGATGGTTTCATTTTTTATGTTGTGCTCTTTACTTTAACATGAAAATAACAAAGCGAGAACAAAAATTTGGATTATAAAAAAAAAAAAAAAATTATTTTTTATGATAAAAATAATTTTGTATTAGATTTATTAACACATTTAATAAATTCATGTGGTAAATTATAAGCAAATCGATAAATAAATAATGAATTTTGAATTTTTCAAAAAAAAAAAAAATCCGATGGTTTCATTTTTTATGTTGTGCTCTTTACTTTAACATGAAAATCACAAAGCGAGAACAAAAATTTGGATTATAAAAAAAAAATTTTTTTTATTTTTTATGATAAAAATAAATGTATGAAAATGTATGTATGAAAATCACAAAGCGAGAACAAAAATTTGGATTATAAAAAAAAAAAAAAATTTATTTTTTATGATAAAAATAATTTTGTATTAGATTTATTAACACATTAAAACAAAGCGAGAACAAAAATTTGTATTAAAAAAAAAAAAAATTTTGTTTTTTGATTTTGTTATTCGTTTGGTCTGTAAGTATATTGAGATGAGAAAAAAAAAATAAATTTAAAAATTTATTTTTTAATGAATTTCGAATCTTGATATTTTATTTGGTTAATGTGAGAATTTTGTATCAGTAAGAACAAAATTCCTATTCACATATAATTGGAAATAGGAACAAATAAATATTTGCACCTTTAATGAAAAAAATTAAACGAATAAACCTAAGTTTATCATATGAATTGTATTGGTTTGAAATTAAATTTAATACGAAAAGTTATAAATTAGTTCATAAAATGATTACAATTTTATGAGCAAAATCATAATTTACATTCTGGTTGATCCTGCCAGTAGTTATATGCTTGTCTCAAAGATTAAGCCATGCATGTCTAAGTACACACTCTCGAACAGTGAAACCGCAAAAGGCTCAGTATATCAGTTATGATTTATTAGATCGTATACATAGTTACATGGATAACTGTGGTAATTCTAGAGCTAATACATGCACATAATCACGGACCGCAAGGAACGTGTGCTTTTATTAGATTAAAATCAATCGATACATTAAGGTATATTTATATACTGTGTCGTTAATAAGATGAATCTGAATAACATGTAGATCGCATGGTCCAGTACCGGCGATAGATCTTTCAAATGTCTGCCCTATCAACTATTGATGGTAGTATCTAGGACTACCATGGTTGCAACGGGTAACGGGGAATCAGGGTTCGATTCCGGAGAGGGAGCCTGAGAAACGGCTACCACATCTAAGGAAGGCAGCAGGCGCGTAAATTACCCAATCCCAGCACGGGGAGGTAGTGACGAAAAATAACAATACAGGACTCAATCCGAGGCCCTGTAATTGGAATGAGTACACTTTAAATCCTTTAACAAGGAACAATTGGAGGGCAAGTCTGGTGCCAGCAGCCGCGGTAATTCCAGCTCCAATAGCGTATATTAAAGTTGTTGCGGTTAAAACGTTCGTAGTTGAACTTGTGTCAAGCACAGGTGGTACACCGTAACTGGGTTCGTACATCATCTTGATGCTATGACGTATTACTGTAGTGGCTTAAACGTAAGTTTATCCGCGTAATAAATCTAAATTAGTGCTCTTTACCGAGTGCTGGTCTAGAACAGTACAATTACTTTGAACAAATTAGAGTGCTTAAAGCAGGCCATTTGTGCCTAAATATTCTCTGCATGGAATAATGGAATAAGACGTCTGTTCTATTTTCAATTGGTTTTTAGATCAAGACGTAATGATTAATAGAAGCAGTTGGGGGCATTAGTATTACGGCGCGAGAGGTGAAATTCGTGGACCGTCGTAAGACTAACATAAGCGAAAGCATTTGCCAAAGATGTTTTCATTAATCAAGAACGAAAGTTAGAGGTTCGAAGGCGATCAGATACCGCCCTAGTTCTAACCATAAACGATGCCAGCTAGCAATTGGATGGAGCTACATATATGGCTCTTTCAGTCGCTTTCCGGGAAACCAAAGCTTTTGGGCTCCGGGGGAAGTATGGTTGCAAAGTTGAAACTTAAAGGAATTGACGGAAGGGCACCACCAGGAGTGGAGCCTGCGGCTTAATTTGACTCAACACGGGGAAACTTACCAGGTCCGAACATAAATGAGTAAGACAGATTAATAGCTCTTTCTCGAATCTATGGGTGGTGGTGCATGGCCGTTCTTAGTTCGTGGAGTGATTTGTCTGGTTAATTCCGATAACGAACGAGACTCAAATTTCTTAACTAGATGCCGGCAGGGTTATGGTGTAGAAACTTTGCAGACATTTTTGCCTCTGTTATACTATGCTTCTAACGAGGTGTGGTTTTAATACGTAAGAGTTGTTTGTAAGTGGAGTCATACCTGGTGGTTTGTCCTAATAAGACACTTGCTTCTTAAATAGACAAATTGCGTCTAGCAATATGAGATTGAGCAATAACAGGTCTGTGATGCCCTTAGATGTCCTGGGCTGCACGCGCGCTACAATGAAGGTATCAACGTGTCCTCCTAGTCTAAAAAGACCGGGTAAACCGCTGAACCACCTTCGTGGTTGGGATTGTGGACTGAAACTGTTCACATAAACCTGGAATTCCCAGTAAGTGCGGGTCATAAGCTCGCATTGATTACGTCCCTGCCCTTTGTACACACCGCCCGTCGCTACTACCGATTGAATATGTTAGTGAGGTCCTCGGAGGTGATCACCGTGATGCTTCTTGTGTTGTGGTTGTTTTACCAAAGTTGACCGAACTTGTATATTTAGAGGAAGTAAAAGTCGTAACAAGGTTTCCGTAGGTGAACCTGCGGAAGGATCATTAAAGAATTAAAGATCAAAACATTGAATAAAAATAATTGACCATTTCAGAAGTTCTGCAAATATAAATTTATCAATGATAATATTATATTAAGGATTGAAGTATTTCGCTTTTTGAATGGAAAAGACTGGTTTTTATTTCTAAACATAAAACAAATAATCACTCTTAGCGGGGGATCACTAGGCTCGTGGGTCGATGAAGAACGCAGCAAACTGCGTGAAGTTATGTGAACTGCAGGACACATGAACATCAACATTTTGAACGCACATTGCGGTCCATGCTAATAGTATATAATACTCTGCTTGGACCACATATGGTTGAGGGTCACTAATATTCGCTAAATAAATTATTATTTAACAATTTTTGATATGTAAATATTTTATTATATTTACAATATTGTATTAAACAATATTTGTGTAATAATAAATCGGTAAAAGACGCAAGTCATTTTTATAATAATTTATGATGTAGTTTTTAAAATCCGTTTTATAATTATTAACAATAATTGTGACTTCAACTCATATGTGATTACCTCCTGAATTTAAGCATATTAATTAGGAGAGGAAAAGAAATTAACTAAGATTCCCTTAGTAGCGGCGAGCGAAATGGGAAAAGTCCAGCATTAAGTCCTTTTACTGATAACTGGTAGAATGGAAATTCAATGTAAAGGAGTATCTATCATCTTATGCATTTTGATTATATGTTCAAGTCCATCTTGAATGGGGCCATTTACCCATAGAGGGTGCCAGGCCCGTAGTGACTATAATCTTGTATAAGAAGATATCTCTAGAGAGTCGTGTTGCTTGATAGTGCAGCACTAAGTTGGTGGTAAACTCCATCTAAGACTAAATATAACCACGAGACCGATAGCGAACAAGTACCGTGAGGGAAAGTTGAAAAGAACTCTGAATAGAGAGTTAAACAGTACGTGAAACCACTAAGAGGTTAAACCCAATGAACCCGAACTTGTAAAAGAAGAGATTCATTGATATAATAATTGATTTTTCAATAAATTATATTATGCACTTTTCTTCTATTATCGCATTGCGATGTGTTATCAATATACTACATTTGTAGATATTTGTCAATGATTTTATATGCAGCTCCTTTCGCATTCACTTGTGAATGTTTCTTAAGGAACTATAAAAATATCTGCCAATATGATGACACATGTATCTGATCGTACGAGCATATTTGCAGCGTAATTCGTAACGGTTTATGTTAAATAAATGCAGTTTGAGTAATCGATCTTATCGGCAATGAAATGATTTGGGATACCTTTGGGACCCGTCTTGAAACACGGACCAAGGAGTCTAGTATATGTGCGAGTCATTGGGCTTTTAAGCCTAAAGGCGTAATTAACGTAACTAATATATGGGATTACATGTGATTTTATATA
>CAUVYM010000838.1:0-15000 GCA_963556165.1 Tipula helvola | reverse complement strand
AATTTTTATGTTAAAAGGACCATTTGAGCTGCCTGGAATAACACATTTCACTGATGGCTTTTATTTATATAACAAGAATGTTCAACATTTTCTTAAGCTATAAATTTCCATTTTATAAACAATTAACAAACATACTTCAATAGCTCATGTGTTAGAGCGATGCGCTATGAAGTTAAAGGGCTCGAGTTCGATTCACGATATCGTCTGTTTTTTCTTTGATTTTCTAATAAAACAGTGTCAGATTTTGTTGAAAAAGCTGTCAAAATTATGAAACTTGGCTATTAGTGAAGACAAATTTTTGACAGAGTTTAAGAGAAACAATTTTATTCCATCAAATTTATAATGTTTTTAACAAGATAGAACACAGTTTAAGAGAAACAATTTTATTCAATCAAATTTATAATTATTTATTAATTCTTCTCGATTTTTTAAATTTTTCAAAAATTTTCTCGCCTGCCATACCCTGGCCATGTACTTTTTCATATCCCTTTTACTGATTTTTGTTGGATGTTTGCAAAACAGAGCCAATAGAAATTGTTTTGTTGTTATTCGCTTTAATTCACGCTTTGGACAGAAATTGTCGTATTTTAGTACGATGTATTCGAGAGCCACTTTGCCATCATTCTTCATTAGATGTAGTAAATATTTTGATGTGCCCACTTTTAAATTGTTTCTTTTCTTAGTCTTCACCAATCTGCCCCTTTCGTCCCTTTCTCGGCCTTTCATTCTATGTTTTCCCATTGTATATTTTGTATGTATTAAAATTTATTAAAAATTGTATTAAAATTTGTTAAAATTGTATTAAAAATGTTTAAAATTTATTTTTAAAATAAAAATTTTAGACCCAACTTGGTCGCGGTTTGTCGTCTACTAAACTACGGCTGTCATATTAAGATTGCGATATTAAAAAACGTACTAAAATTGTGGCGATATTAAAAAACGTACTAAAATAATTGTGGCGAAATTGTGGCGATATTAAAAAACGTACTAAAATAATCGTAATAAATTTGTCTTCTATTATAGAAGGCTATTAGTGAAGACAAATTTTTGACGCAGTTTAAGAGAAACAACATCGATGTGCTTCAATAGCGCATGTGTTAAAGCGATGCGCTGTGAAGTTAAAGGTCTCGAGTTCGATTCACGATATAGTAATAAATTTTAACTAAAATACGACGATTTCTGTCCAAAGCGTGAATTAAAGCAAGTAACAACAAAACAATTTCTCTTTACTCTGTTTACTAAACATCCAAAAAGAATTAGTTCAAGGGATATGAAAAAGTACTCGAGACATTTAAGCGTATCGCTCTAACACATGAGCTATTGAAGTATGTTTTTTAATTGTTTATAAAATGGAAATTTATAGCTTAAGAAAATGTTGAACATTCTTGTTATATAAATAAAAGCCATCAGTGAAATGTGTTATTCCAGGCAGCTCAAATGGTCCTTTTAACATAAAAATTCATTTAAACAAAAAATGCATGAAAGTTGCAAACTTTATAAACAAAAATGATTCAATTAATGAATTGTGATTACTATAATGACCTGAAATAGGCTATTTCGTAGCTTTAATCTGATAAAAAAAACAATAATTACATTAAATTGAAAAAAAAAAAGGCGATATCGGGAATCGAACCCGAGACCTTTAACTTCATATCGCATCGCTCTAACACATGAGCTATTGAAGTATTTTGTAAAAAAAAATTTTGTAGATTTATTAACACATTTAATAAATTCATGTGGTTAATTATAAGCAAATCGATAAATAAATAATGAATTTTGAATTTTTCAAAAAAAAAAAAATCCTCAACGATACTACAATGGCTTTTTTACAAAGCGAGAACAAAAAGGGGTTGAAAATCTAATTAAAAGAACAAATGATTTATATAATAATTTTTAATTTTTTTTAAGTAGTATCAGAAATATTAGTACATAAAACGTATTACATAAGTTCTAATTCTATAAACTTACTACATCATTATGTAGATTTTCAGTTCTATTCAATAATAACTGTAAAAAGTCTGTATCTTCATCTTCATAAACTCTTTTTTTTTCTATAATTCGTAATGATGATATCACTGGGTCAGAAGATATTAATAGTATTGAAAATAAATCTTTGTTTTGATTTATCCTTGAATTTTTTCTAGTATTTAATAACCGAAAATTTCGATAGTCCTTATTTCGAGATTCCTGCGCTTCCTCAGACAACTCTCCTAATGGAAAGATGTGATACCGAATAATAGAAGATCCATGTCGAAGAACTTTATGCACAGTTGATGACATCGTTCTCCAGGATCCATAATTGTTGATATATATATCTGCGGTGTCACTCGTGTATTTATGAAATTTATCGGGATCAATTTCTCTTGTGGAAGATAATGCATTTAATATTACTTTAAACCTCCTAATCAGCTCATAATCAACTTTAGTTATTTTTGCTGTCAGTTCTGCATCCGCAAAAAATCTTCTGGCGGTGTTTCCATCATTAGTATTTCCAAATCCCTGCTTAGGTGTGTCAATATTCATGCCAGTTTCCCTTTTAAATTCTGTCTGAATTCGTGCCTTCTCTTCAGACCGTTTAATATTATTTTCAATATTGCCTCTAATATTTCCTTTAAATGATAAGTCATAGGCAATTTTCAAAACGTGCTCCATGAATCTTATTCTTGCATGCAAAGGAGAAATTCCAAACTCCAAATTTTCTTCAATTTCCATTAATGCTCTTTCAGGATCGTTTAACTCTGATTGTTTTGCGTTGCATACCGTACAAGAAGAAGATGAAACGGTGTCAGTAATTGTTTGCACTGTTTTTCCATCAACCATTGTTAAACTAAGTTTGTGGAAAATACTAATGGTTTTATCACCTGTTGATAAGAGAGTCGGTACCAAATTGTTGATTTCCTCTTTAATAGAATTAATAGTTGCAATTGTTGCTTCTTTTGTTTCCTTCTTATATTCAAATTTGATTGGTCTACAAAATCGTGTTGATGAAGATCGCGGATTTTTCCAAATGTATTCCTCTTGAAAACTTCGTAAAGATGTTGATGGCTCTCCTTCTTTAAACAATTGCTGAATTTGTAATCGAAGTGGAACCAATGATACCATAAAAAGATTAGCGTCTGATTTATCGTCTGCAATTGGTTGCTTGTATACACATTGACCAGATGATCCATCACATCCCCATTTGGAATATAAAATAAGTTCGGTTGATTCAAAATTGCTTGCTTCCAATTTCGTAGACATAATTATTCGCTTTGCTGTGTGATCTAAGATATCCTGAAGTTTCACTGACGCTGACACCTCTGTTATTTGCAAATTAAGAGGTATGCCTTCTTGCTTTGTTTTGGATAGTTCTTCATAGGAAGGAAGTACGCTTACGTTTTTCTCTTGAAGGCGTTTCCGAAGTAGCATATATTTATTAACTGTTAGGCCCAAATCAAGAAATAAAGCAAGGGCTTCTTCATTTGAAAAATTGTTTACTTCAGTTGGCGTTGGAATACTTTTCACTATTCTGTTGATTCTTTTTGGACTGGCATCAGCAATTTTCTTAACAATTTTTGCATGTTCTTTAAATTTTTCTTTATTATATAAATGCACGAGAACTTTTGATGCTTCGTCGACTTCAGTAGCATCACTTTTTTCGACCACTTTTCTTCTTTTGGATCGTTCACTTAAATCCGAAAATGGTTTAGAAGGTCTACCCATTGAAGTTTGAATCACTTGAATTTCTACATCCTCACTTTCACTTTCAAATTCACTGGTATTAGCCGCATTTATTAAATCAAAGTCATTTGTCAACCATTGTTTATTTTTATATAAAAAGTTTATCTTTGAATGTGAAGAATTCTTCCATCTTTTTAAATATTGTAAATAAAACTTTGAAACATTATCGGACAATATATTATAATTATAATTTCGATGTTTATTTAATTCATACCGCGTCACGAGAACATTTAATAAATGATTTTTATCAGAATTTTCAAATAATATTTCACAAACGTTCAAATATTTCACAGATACAGCCATTTTTCACTTTCGAACTCAGTTTTTAAAATGAAACAGATTAGAAAATATTCGCATTTATATAGGCAAGATCTATTAAATACAATATAACCCATTAGAAGCAGGTAAATTATAAGATTTTGGGTACATAGTACCATAAACCCTAAGACCATAAATTTACTTATTAGGAACAATGCAACAGGTAAAATATTGTAACTTATTTTTATGGCCTTTTACGGATCTAAATTTATTACCTGCAGAAAGATAATATAATGATCTTTCATTTGCCCTTAGTCCCATGATGGAGAAACATGGAGAAAAAAAGGTAAGCTTACCTAAACACAGAAAATAGTTAAAAAATGGGTTTTTTTTTACACCTTAATAAAATAAATTACATTCGTAAAAATGAAAAAAGTTGACTTTGCTTAATTTCACAATAGACCCACCTTTAAAAAAAATCACCTTTTATATATATCCCTTATTGCAGTCCTTTGGTGTTCAGGTAATTTAGTTACATGTAAATTAAATGAAAAAAAAAAAAAAAATATTTTCAAAAATGAGTCATCTTTAGGGTGCCATATAACATTTAAATAAAAAACAATAAAATTTTTTCAACTTTTGCTGAATGCATTAGTCATTATTCTAACTAAAAATGACAAAAAAAATTAATTTTGAAACAAAAAAAAAATACAAAATCAGTACTTTTGGCCACTTTTTCAGCAAAATCTAACACTGTGGGGCGCGCCTTCGTCACATAGCGACTGACATATCTATAGAATGGCCTTACAAATCGATTGGAAAAGCAGCTTCCACAGTGGCGCGCCGCGCGCACAGTGTCAGATTTTGTTGAAAAAGCGGTCAAAATTATGAAACTTGGCTATTAGTGAAGATACATTTTTGAAATTTTGAGGATGCAATTTTTGCTTTTCCAATCGATTTGTAAGGCCATTCTATGGATATGTACCAAGTTTCAACTAAATCGGACATGTAATGTCGATTTTAGCATTCTTCATGGTGTATCCTTAGGCGACTGTCAATCAACTTCAATAATTTATTACATCCGATGCGGTAACTGTATGACCTTGAGACTTCGTCATGTAGTTCTTTATCATTTTATCTATCCAGAACAGGTACTGGCTTACGATGGGGGTGTATAGTTCTTTATTTATACACGTTCTTAGAACATGCTGTCTCGACCTATGCGGAACCTCAACTTCACGCTTCTTTGTAAAATACTTCTAGGAGGCCTAGCGGCCCGAAAAGTATTGAGCTTTATTCGTTATCGTCTCATCTATTCAGAACATGTACCGTTTTGCCCATACGGGCTGTACTTTCTGATTTATAGACATTTTCGCACATCGCTTCTCGCTAAGTCTTCTCCATAGCAGTATACTATGGTAGACAATCAAAAATCGACGTTTGAATTTTTTTATGCAATTTTTGCTTTTCCAATCGATTTGTAAGGCCATTCTATGGATATGTACCAAGTTTCAACTAAATCGGACATGTAATGTCGATTTTAGCATTCTTCATGGTGTATCCTTAGGCGACTGTCAATCAACTTCAATAATTTATTACATCCGATGCGGTAACTGTATGACCTTGAGACTTCGTCATGTAGTTCTTTATCATTTTATCTATCCAGAACAGGTACTGGCTTACGATGGGGGTGTATAGTTCTTTATTTATACACGTTCTTAGAACATGTTGTCTCGACCTATGCGGAACCTCAACTTCACGCTTCTTTGTAAAATACTTCTAGGAGGCCTAGCGGCCCGAAAAGTATTGAGCTTTATTCGTTATCGTCTCATCTATTCAGAACATGTACCGTTTTGCCCATACGGGCTGTACTTTCTGATTTATAGACATTTTCGCACATCGCTTCTCGCTAAGTCTTCTCCATAGCAGTATACTATGGTAGACAATCAAAAATCGACGTTTGAATTTTTTTATGCAATTTTTGCTTTTCCAATCGATTTGTAAGGCCATTCTATGGATATGTACCAAGTTTCAACTAAATCGGACATGTAATGTCGATTTTAGCATTCTTCATGGTGTATCCTTAGGCGACTGTCAATCAACTTCAATAATTTATTACATCCGATGCGGTAACTGTATGACCTTGAGACTTCGTCATGTAGTTCTTTATCATTTTATCTATCCAGAACAGGTACTGGCTTACGATGGGGGTGTATAGTTCTTTATTTATACACGTTCTTAGAACATGCTGTCTCGACCTATGCGGAACCTCAACTTCACGCTTCTTTGTAAAATACTTCTAGGAGGCCTAGCGGCCCGAAAAGTATTGAGCTTTATTCGTTATCGTCTCATCTATTCAGAACATGTACCGTTTTGCCCATACGGGCTGTACTTTCTGATTTATAGACATTTTCGCACATCGCTTCTCGCTAAGTCTTCTCCATAGCAGTATACTATGGTAGACAATCAAAAATCGACGTTTGAATTTTTTTATGCAATTTTTGCTTTTCCAATCGATTTGTAAGGCCATTCTATGGATATGTACCAAGTTTCAACTAAATCGGACATGTAATGTCGATTTTAGCATTCTTCATGGTGTATCCTTAGGCGACTGTCAATCAACTTCAATAATTTATTACATCCGATGCGGTAACTGTATGACCTTGAGACTTCGTCATGTAGTTCTTTATCATTTTATCTATCCAGAACAGGTACTGGCTTACGATGGGGGTGTATAGTTCTTTATTTATACACGTTCTTAGAACATGTTGTCTCGACCTATGCGGAACCTCAACTTCACGCTTCTTTGTAAAATACTTCTAGGAGGCCTAGCGGCCCGAAAAGTATTGAGCTTTATTCGTTATCGTCTCATCTATTCAGAACATGTACCGTTTTGCCCATACGGGCTGTACTTTCTGATTTATAGACATTTTCGCACATCGCTTCTCGCTAAGTCTTCTCCATAGCAGTATACTATGGTAGACAATCAAAAATCGACGTTTGAATTTTTTTATGCAATTTTTGCTTTTCCAATCGATTTGTAAGGCCATTCTATGGATATGTACCAAGTTTCAACTAAATCGGACATGTAATGTCGATTTTAGCATTCTTCATGGTGTATCCTTAGGCGACTGTCAATCAACTTCAATAATTTATTACATCCGATGCGGTAACTGTATGACCTTGAGACTTCGTCATGTAGTTCTTTATCATTTTATCTATCCAGAACAGGTACTGGCTTACGATGGGGGTGTATAGTTCTTTATTTATACACGTTCTTAGAACATGCTGTCTCGACCTATGCGGAACCTCAACTTCACGCTTCTTTGTAAAATACTTCTAGGAGGCCTAGCGGCCCGAAAAGTATTGAGCTTTATTCGTTATCGTCTCATCTATTCAGAACATGTACCGTTTTGCCCATACGGGCTGTACTTTCTGATTTATAGACATTTTCGCACATCGCTTCTCGCTAAGTCTTCTCCATAGCAGTATACTATGGTAGACAATCAAAAATCGACGTTTGAATTTTTTTATGCAATTTTTGCTTTTCCAATCGATTTGTAAGGCCATTCTATGGATATGTACCAAGTTTCAACTAAATCGGACATGTAATGTCGATTTTAGCATTCTTCATGGTGTATCCTTAGGCGACTGTCAATCAACTTCAATAATTTATTACATCCGATGCGGTAACTGTATGACCTTGAGACTTCGTCATGTAGTTCTTTATCATTTTATCTATCCAGAACAGGTACTGGCTTACGATGGGGGTGTATAGTTCTTTATTTATACACGTTCTTAGAACATGCTGTCTCGACCTATGCGGAACCTCAACTTCACGCTTCTTTGTAAAATACTTCTAGGAGGCCTAGCGGCCCGAAAAGTATTGAGCTTTATTCGTTATCGTCTCATCTATTCAGAACATGTACCGTTTTGCCCATACGGGCTGTACTTTCTGATTTATAGACATTTTCGCACATCGCTTCTCGCTAAGTCTTCTCCATAGCAGTATACTATGGTAGACAATCAAAAATCGACGTTTGAATTTTTTTATGCAATTTTTGCTTTTCCAATCGATTTGTAAGGCCATTCTATGGATATGTACCAAGTTTCAACTAAATCGGACATGTAATGTCGATTTTAGCATTCTTCATGGTGTATCCTTAGGCGACTGTCAATCAACTTCAATAATTTATTACATCCGATGCGGTAACTGTATGACCTTGAGACTTCGTCATGTAGTTCTTTATCATTTTATCTATCCAGAACAGGTACTGGCTTACGATGGGGGTGTATAGTTCTTTATTTATACACGTTCTTAGAACATGCTGTCTCGACCTATGCGGAACCTCAACTTCACGCTTCTTTGTAAAATACTTCTAGGAGGCCTAGCGGCCCGAAAAGTATTGAGCTTTATTCGTTATCGTCTCATCTATTCAGAACATGTACCGTTTTGCCCATACGGGCTGTACTTTCTGATTTATAGACATTTTCGCACATCGCTTCTCGCTAAGTCTTCTCCATAGCAGTATACTATGGTAGACAATCAAAAATCGACGTTTGAATTTTTTTATGCAATTTTTGCTTTTCCAATCGATTTGTAAGGCCATTCTATGGATATGTACCAAGTTTCAACTAAATCGGACATGTAATGTCGATTTTAGCATTCTTCATGGTGTATCCTTAGGCGACTGTCAATCAACTTCAATAATTTATTACATCCGATGCGGTAACTGTATGACCTTGAGACTTCGTCATGTAGTTCTTTATCATTTTATCTATCCAGAACAGGTACTGGCTTACGATGGGGGTGTATAGTTCTTTATTTATACACGTTCTTAGAACATGCTGTCTCGACCTATGCGGAACCTCAACTTCACGCTTCTTTGTAAAATACTTCTAGGAGGCCTAGCGGCCCGAAAAGTATTGAGCTTTATTCGTTATCGTCTCATCTATTCAGAACATGTACCGTTTTGCCCATACGGGCTGTACTTTCTGATTTATAGACATTTTCGCACATCGCTTCTCGCTAAGTCTTCTCCATAGCAGTATACTATGGTAGACAATCAAAAATCGACGTTTGAATTTTTTTATGCAATTTTTGCTTTTCCAATCGATTTGTAAGGCCATTCTATGGATATGTACCAAGTTTCAACTAAATCGGACATGTAATGTCGATTTTAGCATTCTTCATGGTGTATCCTTAGGCGACTGTCAATCAACTTCAATAATTTATTACATCCGATGCGGTAACTGTATGACCTTGAGACTTCGTCATGTAGTTCTTTATCATTTTATCTATCCAGAACAGGTACTGGCTTACGATGGGGGTGTATAGTTCTTTATTTATACACGTTCTTAGAACATGCTGTCTCGACCTATGCGGAACCTCAACTTCACGCTTCTTTGTAAAATACTTCTAGGAGGCCTAGCGGCCCGAAAAGTATTGAGCTTTATTCGTTATCGTCTCATCTATTCAGAACATGTACCGTTTTGCCCATACGGGCTGTACTTTCTGATTTATAGACATTTTCGCACATCGCTTCTCGCTAAGTCTTCTCCATAGCAGTATACTATGGTAGACAATCAAAAATCGACGTTTGAATTTTTTTATGCAATTTTTGCTTTTCCAATCGATTTGTAAGGCCATTCTATGGATATGTACCAAGTTTCAACTAAATCGGACATGTAATGTCGATTTTAGCATTCTTCATGGTGTATCCTTAGGCGACTGTCAATCAACTTCAATAATTTATTACATCCGATGCGGTAACTGTATGACCTTGAGACTTCGTCATGTAGTTCTTTATCATTTTATCTATCCAGAACAGGTACTGGCTTACGATGGGGGTGTATAGTTCTTTATTTATACACGTTCTTAGAACATGCTGTCTCGACCTATGCGGAACCTCAACTTCACGCTTCTTTGTAAAATACTTCTAGGAGGCCTAGCGGCCCGAAAAGTATTGAGCTTTATTCGTTATCGTCTCATCTATTCAGAACATGTACCGTTTTGCCCATACGGGCTGTACTTTCTGATTTATAGACATTTTCGCACATCGCTTCTCGCTAAGTCTTCTCCATAGCAGTATACTATGGTAGACAATCAAAAATCGACGTTTGAATTTTTTTATGCAATTTTTGCTTTTCCAATCGATTTGTAAGGCCATTCTATGGATATGTACCAAGTTTCAACTAAATCGGACATGTAATGTCGATTTTAGCATTCTTCATGGTGTATCCTTAGGCGACTGTCAATCAACTTCAATAATTTATTACATCCGATGCGGTAACTGTATGACCTTGAGACTTCGTCATGTAGTTCTTTATCATTTTATCTATCCAGAACAGGTACTGGCTTACGATGGGGGTGTATAGTTCTTTATTTATACACGTTCTTAGAACATGCTGTCTCGACCTATGCGGAACCTCAACTTCACGCTTCTTTGTAAAATACTTCTAGGAGGCCTAGCGGCCCGAAAAGTATTGAGCTTTATTCGTTATCGTCTCATCTATTCAGAACATGTACCGTTTTGCCCATACGGGCTGTACTTTCTGATTTATAGACATTTTCGCACATCGCTTCTCGCTAAGTCTTCTCCATAGCAGTATACTATGGTAGACAATCAAAAATCGACGTTTGAATTTTTTTATGCAATTTTTGCTTTTCCAATCGATTTGTAAGGCCATTCTATGGATATGTACCAAGTTTCAACTAAATCGGACATGTAATGTCGATTTTAGCATTCTTCATGGTGTATCCTTAGGCGACTGTCAATCAACTTCAATAATTTATTACATCCGATGCGGTAACTGTATGACCTTGAGACTTCGTCATGTAGTTCTTTATCATTTTATCTATCCAGAACAGGTACTGGCTTACGATGGGGGTGTATAGTTCTTTATTTATACACGTTCTTAGAACATGCTGTCTCGACCTATGCGGAACCTCAACTTCACGCTTCTTTGTAAAATACTTCTAGGAGGCCTAGCGGCCCGAAAAGTATTGAGCTTTATTCGTTATCGTCTCATCTATTCAGAACATGTACCGTTTTGCCCATACGGGCTGTACTTTCTGATTTATAGACATTTTCGCACATCGCTTCTCGCTAAGTCTTCTCCATAGCAGTATACTATGGTAGACAATCAAAAATCGACGTTTGAATTTTTTTATGCAATTTTTGCTTTTCCAATCGATTTGTAAGGCCATTCTATGGATATGTACCAAGTTTCAACTAAATCGGACATGTAATGTCGATTTTAGCATTCTTCATGGTGTATCCTTAGGCGACTGTCAATCAACTTCAATAATTTATTACATCCGATGCGGTAACTGTATGACCTTGAGACTTCGTCATGTAGTTCTTTATCATTTTATCTATCCAGAACAGGTACTGGCTTACGATGGGGGTGTATAGTTCTTTATTTATACACGTTCTTAGAACATGCTGTCTCGACCTATGCGGAACCTCAACTTCACGCTTCTTTGTAAAATACTTCTAGGAGGCCTAGCGGCCCGAAAAGTATTGAGCTTTATTCGTTATCGTCTCATCTATTCAGAACATGTACCGTTTTGCCCATACGGGCTGTACTTTCTGATTTATAGACATTTTCGCACATCGCTTCTCGCTAAGTCTTCTCCATAGCAGTATACTATGGTAGACAATCAAAAATCGACGTTTGAATTTTTTTATGCAATTTTTGCTTTTCCAATCGATTTGTAAGGCCATTCTATGGATATGTACCAAGTTTCAACTAAATCGGACATGTAATGTCGATTTTAGCATTCTTCATGGTGTATCCTTAGGCGACTGTCAATCAACTTCAATAATTTATTACATCCGATGCGGTAACTGTATGACCTTGAGACTTCGTCATGTAGTTCTTTATCATTTTATCTATCCAGAACAGGTACTGGCTTACGATGGGGGTGTATAGTTCTTTATTTATACACGTTCTTAGAACATGCTGTCTCGACCTATGCGGAACCTCAACTTCACGCTTCTTTGTAAAATACTTCTAGGAGGCCTAGCGGCCCGAAAAGTATTGAGCTTTATTCGTTATCGTCTCATCTATTCAGAACATGTACCGTTTTGCCCATACGGGCTGTACTTTCTGATTTATAGACATTTTCGCACATCGCTTCTCGCTAAGTCTTCTCCATAGCAGTATACTATGGTAGACAATCAAAAATCGACGTTTGAATTTTTTTATGCAATTTTTGCTTTTCCAATCGATTTGTAAGGCCATTCTATGGATATGTACCAAGTTTCAACTAAATCGGACATGTAATGTCGATTTTAGCATTCTTCATGGTGTATCCTTAGGCGACTGTCAATCAACTTCAATAATTTATTACATCCGATGCGGTAACTGTATGACCTTGAGACTTCGTCATGTAGTTCTTTATCATTTTATCTATCCAGAACAGGTACTGGCTTACGATGGGGGTGTATAGTTCTTTATTTATACACGTTCTTAGAACATGCTGTCTCGACCTATGCGGAACCTCAACTTCACGCTTCTTTGTAAAATACTTCTAGGAGGCCTAGCGGCCCGAAAAGTATTGAGCTTTATTCGTTATCGTCTCATCTATTCAGAACATGTACCGTTTTGCCCATACGGGCTGTACTTTCTGATTTATAGACATTTTCGCACATCGCTTCTCGCTAAGTCTTCTCCATAGCAGTATACTATGGTAGACAATCAAAAATCGACGTTTGAATTTTTTTATGCAATTTTTGCTTTTCCAATCGATTTGTAAGGCCATTCTATGGATATGTACCAAGTTTCAACTAAATCGGACATGTAATGTCGATTTTAGCATTCTTCATGGTGTATCCTTAGGCGACTGTCAATCAACTTCAATAATTTATTACATCCGATGCGGTAACTGTATGACCTTGAGACTTCGTCATGTAGTTCTTTATCATTTTATCTATCCAGAACAGGTACTGGCTTACGATGGGGGTGTATAGTTCTTTATTTATACACGTTCTTAGAACATGCTGTCTCGACCTATGCGGAACCTCAACTTCACGCTTCTTTGTAAAATACTTCTAGGAGGCCTAGCGGCCCGAAAAGTATTGAGCTTTATTCGTTATCGTCTCATCTATTCAGAACATGTACCGTTTTGCCCATACGGGCTGTACTTTCTGATTTATAGACATTTTCGCACATCGCTTCTCGCTAAGTCTTCTCCATAGCAGTATACTATGGTAGACAATCAAAAATCGACGTTTGAATTTTTTTATGCAATTTTTGCTTTTCCAATCGATTTGTAAGGCCATTCTATGGATATGTACCAAGTTTCAACTAAATCGGACATGTAATGTCGATTTTAGCATTCTTCATGGTGTATCCTTAGGCGACTGTCAATCAACTTCAATAATTTATTACATCCGATGCGGTAACTGTATGACCTTGAGACTTCGTCATGTAGTTCTTTATCATTTTATCTATCCAGAACAGGTACTGGCTTACGATGGGGGTGTATAGTTCTTTATTTATACACGTTCTTAGAACATGCTGTCTCGACCTATGCGGAACCTCAACTTCACGCTTCTTTGTAAAATACTTCTAGGAGGCCTAGCGGCCCGAAAAGTATTGAGCTTTATTCGTTATCGTCTCATCTATTCAGAACATGTACCGTTTTGCCCATACGGGCTGTACTTTCTGATTTATAGACATTTTCGCACATCGCTTCTCGCTAAGTCTTCTCCATAGCAGTATACTATGGTAGACAATCAAAAATCGACGTTTGAATTTTTTTATGCAATTTTTGCTTTTCCAATCGATTTGTAAGGCCATTCTATGGATATGTACCAAGTTTCAACTAAATCGGACATGTAATGTCGATTTTAGCATTCTTCATGGTGTATCCTTAGGCGACTGTCAATCAACTTCAATAATTTATTACATCCGATGCGGTAACTGTATGACCTTGAGACTTCGTCATGTAGTTCTTTATCATTTTATCTATCCAGAACAGGTACTGGCTTACGATGGGGGTGTATAGTTCTTTATTTATACACGTTCTTAGAACATGCTGTCTCGACCTATGCGGAACCTCAACTTCACGCTTCTTTGTAAAATACTTCTAGGAGGCCTAGCGGCCCGAAAAGTATTGAGCTTTATTCGTTATCGTCTCATCTATTCAGAACATGTACCGTTTTGCCCATACGGGCTGTACTTTCTGATTTATAGACATTTTCGCACATCGCTTCTCGCTAAGTCTTCTCCATAGCAGTATACTATGGTAGACAATCAAAAATCGACGTTTGAATTTTTTTATGCAATTTTTGCTTTTCCAATCGATTTGTAAGGCCATTCTATGGATATGTACCAAGTTTCAACTAAATCGGACATGTAATGTCGATTTTAGCATTCTTCATGGTGTATCCTTAGGCGACTGTCAATCAACTTCAATAATTTATTACATCCGATGCGGTAACTGTATGACCTTGAGACTTCGTCATGTAGTTCTTTATCATTTTATCTATCCAGAACAGGTACTGGCTTACGATGGGGGTGTATAGTTCTTTATTTATACACGTTCTTAGAACATGCTGTCTCGACCTATGCGGAACCTCAACTTCACGCTTCTTTGTAAAATACTTCTAGGAGGCCTAGCGGCCCGAAAAGTATTGAGCTTTATTCGTTATCGTCTCATCTATTCAGAACATGTACCGTTTTGCCCATACGGGCTGTACTTTCTGATTTATAGACATTTTCGCACATCGCTTCTCGCTAAGTCTTCTCCATAGCAGTATACTATGGTAGACAATCAAAAATCGACGTTTGAATTTTTTATGCAATTTTTGCTTTTCCAATCGATTTGTAAGGCCATTCTATGGATATGTACCAAGTTTCAACTAAATCGGACATGTAATGTCGATTTTAGCATTCTTCATGGTGTATCCTTAGGCGACTGTCAATCAACTTCAATAATTTATTACATCCGATGCGGTAACTGTATGACCTTGAGACTTCGTCATGTAGTTCTTTATCATTTTATCTATC